>SNQJ01S0013486.1:98911-144919 GCA_010110895.2 Picea sitchensis
CACTTTGACAACAAAACCGACCTATTTCTTTACCTAGCCTAATATTTAAAATTGGAAACATAGCTAAATCATATAGAGAGATCCCTCTCTGAAGTTGGAAGGGATAGATCCCAGCTTCAAAAGTGGTTGGATAAAGTTACCTTAGTAGATTTCTTCTGTTGTCAACCTCTAGGAAATTTAACAAGTTCTAACAATTTTAAAACATTATATTATTTTTTTTTTTGGGGTACATAGAAGAGTCTTTAACAAATGTATTCATTTCATCGTGCATATAAGGAAGAAACATGTCCAACATATATGCCGACATTGGGGCATACTGGATATGCTCAGATTGTAGTTGATCAGGGGATAGAAGCAGGAGGACTCCATAAGGTTGAAAGAAACCTCCAAGGCCTCACGACAGGCATCCCTCCTCTTAGGAGGCGGGAAGTGTCGTTACATATACAGAGACACATTGTGGGGGTGTCTGAGAGTCTTAACTCTCTACTGAGGTGAGTAGCCCGTTCAATAGTGTGTTACTCAGAGAATAATGTAATGTAGGAAGATTAGAGTTTTTCCTGGCGATTAGTTTGTATGATGATGCTTATGGGTGTGACCCACATTTTGCCTATCTATGTACCATTTTTTATGTAATCAAACATTTTCAGTCACGTCGTATATATATACATTTTTGAGTTTTTACAGTGCCAAATGATTTTCAAATGATGTCTTTTATGTGATATGTTTTAATTTACATGATGAAATGTGATGTAACTCATTTCTTTTATGAAAACTTATCTATGTGTGAGATATCTATCCATAATGTAATTTTCTAATGAATCTGAAATGGTATTAAGTTATCTTGGTATGTGTTGTTATTTGATAAAATCAAACATTCGTTCAAGATGAAGAACTCGTATATGGAGGCATAGAAAGATAGGATTGCGAATAGCGTAGGTTCAATTGAGTTGATATACCATGAGTTGAGAGTCCATATTGACAATTATGCGAGAAATTCCTATGGAGGATGCCTCGGTTAAAATTCCAATGACAACATGATATTTTGCCATGTTATTAGTTGTCGATCCTAAACAAATACCTCTTGAAATAACCAACTCATCAGAGTGGTAAATGACCCAAGTTGTGGAAGCAACATTCTAGGTGTGTCGACTAGCACCATATGCAAACCCAAAAAAGATAGGAAAGGAAGATGTCATATGCGCATGAAAACACAAGACACAATATAAGTGGCTAAGGAAAAACTTGAGCACGCAAGAGAAAAGACACACCAAAAATAAAAATACAATAATGTACAAAGAACATATGCTCGATGTCCTACGCATAGTAATTTTTCAGGTAAAGCCCGTTTCAGGGATCACCCAGGGAAACTCCATCGTAATTGACTAGTTCGTTGGCATCTCTGTTTAGAACACATTTCACGATGTAGGGACCATGCCATAGAGGTTCTAACTTCCCTGTCCCTAACTTGTCATGAGCCTGATCATAAACTAGGACCAGGTCTCCTTCTACAAAAGTGAGAGGATGGACATAATTGTCGTATTGATTTTTGATTCATTTTTTATACGTCTCATTGATGAGAGAAGAATCACAACATGGTTCGTCAAACATTGTCAGATGTAGGAAACGTTCTTCTTCAGTAGAAGTGTGGGGCAAGAGTTCTACTTTAAGATTTAGCTAAGGAATTTCACACTCAATTGGTAAGACAACCTCAATGTTGTATACTAACTGGAAGGGAGTGAATTCAGTAGCAATTTTTACTAAGGTCCGATAAGCCAAGAGAGAGGAGAAGAGTTGTAAATGTCAAGATGTCTTGTTTTCCCCTACCTTCCATTGGATCATAGTTTTGAGGGATTTTTTGATGGCTTCAACTTGTCCATTATCTTGAGGATAATACGGGGATGAGTTCTCATGATGAAACCCCAACTTGGTATGTAACTCACTCATCATCTGATTTTGAAAATGGGAACCATGATCAGTGAAAATGGCCTGTGGAACACCAAAGTGAGTGATGATGTGATTTAAAAAGAAAATTGTTGTAGTACGACCATCATTCAGAAAGGTAGGAATAGCCTCAACCCATTTTTTAAAGTAATTGATGACGATGATTATATAACCGTGCCCCCTGGCTGAGGTAGGATTACACTGCATGAAATCGATGCCCCATTTGGGAAAGGGTTTGATGGCAATAACGAGATGTAGTGGAGTAGGGTGGGTGTGTGCCTTGTTTTGAAAAAATTGTTAGGGTGGGAACTTTTTGACGGCCTCCATACAATCTTTGAAGATGGAGGGCCAGAATTATCCATCACGTAAAATTTCCTTGGCTGTAGCCATCCTAGAAAGGTGACCTCCACAGGCTCCAAGGTGATAGTCATTGAGGATGCGTTCAACCTCTTCATGAGTCAAACATTGTCATAGGATGGTGTCAATGCCACGACGATATAAGGTGTCACCGATAATGAGATAACGGCGGGAGTGGTGGAGGATACGATGACATTCTTCAAGAGAGATATCTGGCTGAAAACGTTGTGTCTGGAGATAGAGAATGATGTCTCCATCCTAGGGATTAGAAATTCTAATGAGGAATAGAGATTCGTCAAGGAGAGAGTCTCTAGGTTCACTATCTTCGTCAGCATGGGGAAAATTTCAAATGAGTTCCGCGAACACTAGGGACTTTTTGGATTTGGACTTAGCGAATTCAAGATCTAATTCTTGAAGGATTACGATCCATTTTGAGTATTTTCCCCAAAGTATTTGATGGGTTAGGATGTGATACATGGGGTTCGAATCTGCGATAACCGTGGTGGTGCGTAACAAAATGTAATGACAAAATCTCTGGACAATGATGACGGCTACCAGAGCCAACTTCTCAACATGTGAATAATAGAGTTCTTGTCTAGATAGACTTTTACTCATGTAATAAATCACATGTTCTTCACCGAAAGAGTCCTCTTGAACTAACACCATGGAAATAGTGGAAGTAGAGGCCACTAAGTAAAGGATATAATCCTTTGTATAGTCTTGAGGATGCAACAAAGGAGTGTGTGCCAGTGCATGCTTAAGAGAATCGAATGATCATTGAGCAGTATCATCCCAGATGAAAGGGGCATCTTTCTGCAACAATCACATGAATCCTTTAGTGATTTCAGTGTAAATACAAATAAATTGGTGAAGAAAGTTTTCTTTCCCCTACAAAATTTGGAGTTGTCATAGGTTGTTAGGTGGGGGTAAAGCTATAATAGCTCTAATATTTAAGGGATCCACCTGAATCCCTTCCTCGGTGAAAAACAAACTGAGAAGTCGGCCTGATTCGACAATGAAAATACATTTATGTGGGTTCAAATAGATGTAGTAGAACTGACATCGAAGAAAAATATCCCATAGATGACCGAGATGGTCAGATCGACATGATGAGTGGGTGGGTAAGTCATCGAGGTATGGTTTCACAATATGTTTGATATCGTGGAAGGTGTAGGACATGGCTCAATGGAACGTAGCCCCAACATTTTTAAGGCCAAATGGTAGCTTCTGATAAGCGAAAGTTCCCCATGGGAAAATAAAGGTCGTCTTATGTTGACCAGCTAGTAAGATGTCTATCTGGTTATGTCCTAAGAAACCGTCCATAAAAGAGAAAATTATGCTACCAGTGAAATTATCAATAATTTGGTCGATGAAGGGTGTGGGGTAGTTGTATTTTGGAAAAGCATTGTTAAGATCCCTATAATAAACACAGACGTGAATGGTCCCCTGTTTCTTAGTAACCAGGATGATATTGGAAACCCATTCCGTCAAGGTGACAGGATAAATGAAACCAGATTTCAATAACTTTTCAACCTCTGCCTTAATAGCCGTTGTTATAGAAAGATTTTCCTCACCATTGCTATCTTGCACATAGGGCCTTTTTCCATTTCCCTATGCAGACTTATCAACCCCTTTTTGATAAATCTAGAGCCAAAATTATATATTTTTCCACATATACACTCCCTAATTTATATTCAAGATGCATATACGCTTGTTGCTCCATTACAACTCATGTATATCGGGATTTGTGCCAGAACAATACAAAATGAGGTCGAGTTTCCATGTCATGATAAAAGATCTCTGATATTTGGCCTTCCATATACTGGAAACGTTCTGACTCAGCCCTTTAGTTGCATTCTGGAGGCTATAAGAGAACAATTTTGAGCTATGGAAAAGAGAGAGAAAACATTCAACTTTGAGAGAAAAATTACTCTGGAGAAATTACTTCATATTGAGTCTGCATCCCTTTGCCCCTCAAGTATGAACATAGTGTTCAACCCCCAAGATCTTTCCTTATTGTTAGTAGGACCTCATTACCTCTTTGATGTGAGCTTGCCTTTGGTGGAGGATTGAAGTGGTGGAGACCTAGTTGGAAGGAACTTGGTTTCTTGGTTTCGAACCGTGCCGACATGGAAGTGTGTAATGTTGATACTTCTGTTGATCAATTATTAATAGAAATTCTCCTTTCCCATCCTATCGATATCTTGAAAATATATGATTATTATCCATGGGAATGTTTGTAATGTTTATTAATGGATTGTTCTATCTAATGTGCTAACTCATTTTATATATTGTCATTATAAAATTGCATCGCTTGTTTGTCGAGAACTTTTTATAGGTGTAAATATTTGGGTCAAAGTGCTCAACGGTGGAATGACATCAAACGATTGGATCGAGGTAGGCTTCTTCCTCATATTGCACATTAGTTTATATAGCACATGTTGGAATTGAGTTGATTTCTGCAATCATACCTGTCTGTTGTGGTTTACCCTTTGTTGCGCCTCTTTTGTCACCTAAATGAGCAAAACAAAGGTGCTTACATTCTTAGTTGGGTTAGCTAAGAAAGACAACAGTAAAGGAAATGGTTAGAAGAATAAACATAAAAGACTAAGATAAGAATTAAACTAGGAAAGGAAAAACAATTAAACTATTGTGCATAATGACATAAGAACAAGAAACAAACAAGACTCATGTCACCAATGGAAAGAATTATATTAGTGAAAATAAAACACCAAAGATAAAGGGGAATTTGACTCCCTTCTTCCTCCAAGGGAGGGCTCTTGGACCCCCAATATTGAGCTCTTCTTACAACTTGAAAACTTGAAAGAAATGGTGAAAGAATCCCAAGCTAACCCACTCAAGAGGTGATGTGGATTTCCCAAATGGAATGGTGCTAGTATGCTCTTGATGAGAAAAGAGGATTCCCCAAGAGAATAGTAGCAACATAACCTTACAAATGAATTCCTTGAAAATGTAGTGCACCCATGGCCTTGCTTTATAGCACCACTTTGAGGTATTGTGCAACTAGATTTTAGTGTGAAAAGGGGTTGTTTAAAGCATCTTTAGGTCTTTGATCAGCCACCCAGCCGGATCTAGTCGAGATTTGGATGTCAAATCAACTTGGAAGCTGAACCAAAAGTTGGTGGGAGGCTGACCAACATCATAAATGCACCATTCTTAGGTGTGCGTGACTTTTAGCATCCATAGTCGCGCATCGTGCACATGATCTCTTTTCCTACATTTCTTGATGGTGCATGTGCATGCGCGCCGTGTGTGGTCATAGCGCATCTTGATTTTATAACTGGTTGTATAGTTTTGGACCTTTTGGAAATGATTTTTTGGTAATTTTGGTCCATGGGTGGACTCATAGCTGTTTGAAGATGTTGGATTCCTGTAACCATTTGTGGATGAAATTTTAGTGATAACAGATGCCCCCTAATGGATGAGGTTAGGAGCATACGTATAGCTGAAATTCATCAATGTTTCTTCTACTAAGAGTAACATTGTAAGAAAGAGAGATAATGAGAGTGTCAAGAGTGATATGTTGGAGGGAGAGGGGAACTTGTAGAACCCAAAATTTTGCAAGGTGCAAAAAATAAACTATGTACAAACGAGGCGGGCATGTCCCATGCTCGTGTCATGTAACTCAAAAAAACAAAAAGGTGTTGTACAGTAACTGAAACTGTGTGTTGATGTGGACAACTGCAGTGCCCTCGGGGGTGGTTCTGATAAAGGCAAAGGACAATTATGATGAGGAATATACTCTAAATGGTAGGCAATGACACCTGTAAGAAGTATCACAGATTTTGTGGGCATTGATAGCCCAAAAAAGTTCATAGGTCTTCAACAAATATAAAAAACAACTGCAATAGTCGCAAAGTAAGACCCACTGTAACATGAGAAAGTGTTGAAGTCAAATGTTATGGGGGTCAATGACAACAGAGAGCAATGATGGTTCTCCCTATGTCGTTCAAGAATCCTCATTGTAAGGGTAATGAGAGTCAATACACTGTCGCCCTTCTATAAACTATGCTGATGTCAAAAAAAAGGGAGATGCGACTCCAAGAAGCAAAGGGCTTTGTGAAATCCACTAGGTGAGGTCAAGAACGGAGGAGGTACATGGACAAAGTCAGGATGCATGGAGACTCAATACTACCCTTGGTTGGGGATATATGTGAAGTATAAGTGGTTGCAATCGTTCAACTAGGTTGAGTGTCAGAGGGACAATGAGACGTGGGATAAGTTGTGCCAAAGGCAGGACAAAGTAAACAAACTCAGAGAGTAGAGGTAGATGGTCTGGGGGATACTCAAAGTTTATGGATGATGTCAAAAGGAGTAGGTGATAAGGAATGCCCCAACCAAGGGTGACATGGGTTGCGTGTGCCAAGAAGGTCACCAAAGGTGATGACAAAAATCTATATAAAATGATGGAAACAATGGCTTAATTACAAAAAGATTTAAAAAATCAGTGGGGATAATAATGGAGATACAAAAACAGGTGCCCCAGTGTAATATGGCTTGGCCTGAGGATGGTGCAAGTTGGTTAAAAATAAAGTGGAGGGTTGGGGCCCCATAAGTGGGTTTCTGTAGTAGGGAAATGTATGGAGGGCAATCTGAAGATGGGAAAACTAGTGGTGGTTGAAATGGATGGTAAATGGTGCTGCAGGAGTGCAATCAAAATAAAACCATGAGGAAGTGCCTTGGGAGTCCGTTGGGTAGGCTAGAAAAATGAGGAGAGGGAGTATGTGGCTGATTCACGACATGATGTAAGACTATCAGGACTCCCATCCCTAAAGGGTGAAAATGGCATGAGTGTCAAAGTGGCAAGGGGGACTATGAATGAGACAACTCATGTGGGTGAGAGTGCTACCGAGTGACAGTACCAAAATACAATGGGGGTACTAGTACTGCAAAGTCGGACGTAGGGATCCTAAAGGAAAAGATCAGAGGGTGTAACTGAAAAATGCATTGTGATATTCAGAGGGAAAGACTACATGTCAGTGTCGATAATATACCTGAAGGGAGACTATTGAGATATGATGAATAAGTATATGCACACATGAAAAATGAATACCCAACGTGAACAATATCTGAAGAGAAAAATCATAGAGTATTTATTCAATAATGTAATCATGCATACCTGAGCGTAATATGAGAAACAATGTCGCCCGTGGGATAAGGATGGAAAGTGTCTTGGGGAATGGAATGGTGTAGTGGACGAGATGTTTATCCCGTAGTTGAAGATGGATCAAAAAACGGACGTTCGGAGCTCCCGGAATGGAGTCTGGAAGTTTGGCAAAAAGGGCTATATATAGCTGTAGGGCCCACACTGCCACCTCATTTGTACCTTTTTTCAGAGTGATTGGATGAAAGATATTTAGAGGATATTTGGAGATTTCAGGAGAATGAGGAAATAGATTCAGGACCAACGAGATTTAGGTTAGTTGTCTTATCGTCCTGCATAAAATTAGGGTTTCTATTTTTGGGCAGGGCCTGTACGGAGGGTCGTATAGGGGGTTTTGTGGGTGTGGTCCCCCTAGTGCATGGAAGATTGAGAAATATACCCACATGGGTGTGTGCCTATAAGGAAGATATCCATGTGCAGGGGTGCCTTAATGGGGGAAACAAGTGTGCATGGTATGCGCGCCTGTAAGTTAAACAACTGCGCATGCGTGCACAACTCTGTAGTGAACAGGCACGCTATGATGCGCGCCTGTATATGTGATAAGGGTGCATGAATGTGCCTCTATATGGCTGACAAGTGCGCATGTGTGCACTCCTGTGGGATAAACAGGTGTGCATGTGTGCGCGCCTGTGGGATGAACAGGCATGCCTATGGGATGAACAACCGCGCCTTGGAGGCCAAGATGACGGGTGAAAAACTTATCTTTTTTGGAGATAATAATGTGTTTATTTTTTAGATGACTGATCAAGAACTGGATTATGTGGTTGTAGGTGATCAGTTGGATGATGTCGGTTCACTGGAGAGAGAGAGATTGGTCATAGCTCAGGGAGGCTATGACTAATGAGGAGTCGATGGTTCGCGATACTTTGGCAGCTTATGGGCTACTGAAGTTCTTTGAGTGCCCCTTGGTACGGGCCCAGGAGTACCTCCTACAGTTATTGATTCAGATGTGGAGTCCAGATCTGCATTATTTTATGGTGTGGGGTGAGCATCTGGCCTTCACTACGGTGGTGAATGTACATTTTTTGACTGGGCTCCCTTTTCAAGGAATGCCCTTACCGATGGAGCCCATATTACCTGGGGATGGGTAGTTGGCTACCTTAGGCCAGAGGTAGTGTACAAGGGAGGAATTTATGTCATGCTCCATGGTGAGTATTAGGGCTATGGATGCCCTAGTTCATTGTGATGTGGAAGTGATGGTTGTGAGGGTATATGGGTCCCTCACGACTCAGCAGATCAGTGGTGGTCAGTTGAGGATTATGGGGAGGGCGCTAGAAGGAGAGCATTTTTATTGGGGCGTGATGCTACATGCCAAGATGGTAGGGTAGTTAGACATGTGTCGGGCTGCAGACTCAGGGGAGTTCTCTTTTGGGTCCATACTGGTTGAATGGTTTTTGGAGAGGGTGTCGATGTTGCACCCTAGAGTGTTATTAGGCACACCTGGTGCATGAGAGCCACAACTGAAGAGGTGGTCTAGGATCTTGATTCGTCATGGTGGTGGGGAGGGTGTCCATTTTTTCACATCCCAGGCTGCATGGGTGTGGTGGAAAATACTGCAGATCATACTGCAGTATCTGTACTATGGGGTGGAATTCCAGGATGATCCAGAGATGGTGTTACCTCCAGGAGAGGTGTTTGACCACTGAGGTATGATGTGATTTTTTGATGTTTTGATATTTAGATAGTATAACATGTGTATTATGTATAGATGGATGCTGATGCTATCCTTAGTTTGTTTTTATGTGCAGATGTGGGACCTCGCAGGCATGAGGTTGAGTTGGTTAGAGCGTCGACTCACCTCCACGGGGAGAGCTGTGGGTAGGAGAGAGACGGTGATGGGAGGATTCTAAGGTGAGACCTGCTGGTGATGAGAGATTGGCTAGGAGACATCATTTTTACAACCTTGGTGAAGGGCCATCACATGCTCCTTCGACCGAGGCCGAGGGAGAGTTTGAGGATATTCGCCGCCACTTAGAGGTGGTGCTACAGGGAGTGCCTGAGGGCATGTGGTCGTGTATCTAGGATGAGGGAATCCTAGAGCAGTGTGTGGGGGTTCTGTTGATGTGGCGAACCATGGTTCGAAGAGAAGCAGTAGGAGGTGCTACAATGNCTCAAACTCTCCCTCGGCCTCGGTCGAAGGAGAGTTTGAGGATATTCGCCGCCACTTAGAGGTGGTGCTACAGGGAGTGCCTGAGGGCATGTGGTCGTGTATCCAGGATGAGGGAATCCTAGAGCAGTGTGTGGGGGTTCTGTTGATGTGGCGAACCATGGTTCGAAGAGAAGCAGTAGGAGGTGCTACAATGACTGGACGACTACCTCTAGGTCCAAAGGGACTGATAGCGGATGGGGCACCACCTCCTGAGGGAGGGCCAGGTGGTGGTGCTCTAGAGGCACCATGAGTGTCTCTGTATGTATTTGTGTATGCTATATAGAGTGGTGAGCCCATTTGGTGTGGTGACACCAGTTTTGTACCGAGGTGATTCACTGGCCTATGGATTTTGTACAGGATGTACTCTATTTTTTGTAAACATTTTGATGGCACGTTTGACCAATATATATATATATATATATGGATATACAGTTTGGGATATTTGTGATGTTCACATGTGTGTGAGGATTTTTTAATATTGTTTATGATGTATAATCTATATGCTGTGACAGACTTCTGATGGTTTATGTGTGTTTAAAGGTGTCTTGATGTGATATATGCCAATCTAGTACAATGTTAGCCATGTTATCTATGATTTGATTAAATTGTCTTGGAATATGTGTAAATGTAATGAAATAAAAATGTCAAGATAAAAGTCTAACTTGCAGGTATTTGTGAAAGAGGCAAGGATCGCGGACACGATGCACATTGTTGAGCTGGAGGACGACCAGTTGGGAGTCTAGTAAGACACTAAGGTGATGAATATGATGATGGATGGCATTGGCGAGGAGACCAATGACAACAGTGTACTTGACTTGGTTGTTGGTTGTTGAGACCAAACATATGCCACTGGAGTGGAGCAGTTCATGTGAGGGGGAATAGAGGGCCCAAGCAGCCGAAGCGAGATTTTGTGTCCAACGGCTGAAGCCGTCGGTGTAACCGATGTGGTAGGCCGATGGAGGAGGCATTTGTCAATAACACAAATGTTAATTTATATGTCAGGCATGGAAAAAATATTAAAAACAATACAAAAGAAATAACCTAGTGTAGAATGGATATGCTCAGGCGTAAAATTTCTTTAAGTACAACCTGTTGACTAGTTCTTTGAGAGAGTGGCCCTAGGGGGAAGCCAGGATACATGTGCCTTTACTGAGGCAATGTTGGATAATGTAAGGGCCATGCCATAGTGACTCGAATTTTCCATGGCCGAGAGTATTGTGAGCGATCTTGTAAGCAAGGATGAGGTTTCCTTCATGAAATGAGAGAAGGTTGACATGACGATCAAAGGTGGATTTTGACCATTTTTTGGCTTCCTCATTGTTTTGTAATGAATATCGATGATCTTCATCCAGGGACTCTAAGTTCAGAAAACACTGCTCCATTGGAGCAGTGTTGGGTAATAGCTCAATCGCAGTGCATAAGGTGGGAATTTCACACTCGATAGGAAGAGTGGCCTTGACCCCGTGGACTAGATGAAATGGTGTGAAACCAGTGGAAATTTTCACGGCCGTACGGTAAGCTCATTGCATAGAAAATAACATATGATGCCAATTGGTCTTATGTTTGTTAACCATGCACTGCAACATGGTATTGAGGACCTTGTTAACTACTTCGACCTGTTCATTGGACTGAGGGTAGTATGGTGAGGAAAACTTGTGGGAGAATCCTAACTTGGATGAGAGTTCGACGAAAATCTCATTCTTGAAATGTTTCCCGTGATCAGAGACTAGTTGGATTGGTACTCCAAAGAGGGATATGACGTGGTTAAATAAAAAATGCACTGCAATGTCAGTGGTGTTGTTGAAGGTAGGCATGGCTTCAACCCACTTGGTGAATTAATCGACTCTGACGATGATGTATTTGTGTCCATTGCTGGATGGAGGGTTGCAAGTCATGAAGTCGATGCCCCATTTACAAAAGGGTCCTGCAGTAATGACTGGGTGTAGAAGAGAAGGTGGTGCTCATGCTTTGTTGGCATAAAGATGGAATTTATCACATCGCTTCACGACATGACTACAATCATGAAATAATGTAGGCCAAAAGTAACCTGCGAAGATGATTTTCTGAGAGGTGGACATCCCTGAGAAGTGGCCCCCACAAGCACCACCGTGGTAGTCGTTCAAGACTCTATCAGCCTCATCAATCATCAAGCATCGACGAAGTATGGTGTCGACCCCTCATCGATATAGGATATCTCTGATGAGGAGATAGCGGGGGGCCTGATGGAGAATACATCGACGATCATCTCGTGAGATGTGGTTACTGAACTTTTGGGTTCAGAGGTAGACGAGGAGGTCTCCGTACCAAGGATCATCCAAAGTGATGTAAAAGAGATGTTCATCGGGGAAGTTGGATTGATGGGGGAACTGGTAGTATTGGAGGGGAAGGTTGTGATGAGTTTGGCAAGGACATGATCTTTCTTTCTCTTGGGTGTTGAAAATTCGAGATCATACTCCTAAAGGATAACGATCCATCGGGAAAATTTATCATTAATTTTTTGACAACTGAGCAAGTATTGCATGGGGTTGGAATCTGCTATGACTTTGGTTGTGCGAAGCAAAATGTAATGGCATTGTTTCTGGACTGCTAGGATGACTATAAGGGATAGTTTCTCTTCATGATTGTATTTCAAGGGTGTCCCTGAGAGGTTTTTAATAATGTAGTAAATGACATGCTCATGATCATCATCTCCTATTTGAACGAGAAATCCTACTACTGATATGGCTGAGGCAGATATGTAGAGGATATAGTCGTGATTATAGTTAGGTGAACTAATTAAAGGGGAGTTGGAGAGTGCCATTTTAAGATCGTCGAAATCATTTTGGGCATGTTCATCCCAGTGGAATGGGATGTCGTGGCATAGTAAGAGAAGGAAACTGTGTGCTCAAGTGGCATAGTTTGGGACAAATCACCGTAAAAAGTTATCTTTTCCTTGTAGGTTCTGGAGTTGGCGTAAATTCCGAGGGGGGTGGAATTTCTGTGATGGCTTGGACTTTGAGGGGATCCACGGTAATATCGCTTTGGGAAACAATGAACCTGAGGAGGTGCCCGACAGTGACACAGAACACACACTTAAGGGGGTTCAAGTGGATGTTATATTGACGAAACCTTTGGAAGATGATTCGTAAATCATCAAGATGCTGAGTGTGTTTTTTGTATCGAGTTGTGAGGTCATCCAAGTATGCAAGGATGATATGAGAAAGATCATGAAAAATGTATGTCATATCCCATTGGAAAGTTGTGCTAGCGTTATTTAGGCTAAAAGGCATGACACGATATGAAAAAGTACCCCAAGGGGTGGAAAATGTGGTCTTGTATTGAACGACTGGATGGATTTGGATTTGGTTATAGCCAGAGAAACCTTCTATGAAGGATAAAGCCTCATGGACTGCACAATCGTCGATAATTTGATTGATGAAAGGGATTGGAAAGTTGTCTTTGGGATAGGCATGATTGAGATCATGAAAGTCCATGCATACATAGATGGTGCCCTATTTTTTGTTAATAGGTACATGGTTGGAGACCCATGAGGTATAGGCGACGGGGTAGATGAACCCAACAGTGCCTAATTTGACAATCTTGACTTTGATGGTCGTTTCTTTGGATGGGTGTAGCGGTCATTATTTTTGGCGAACTGGTGTGACATTAGGCCAGGTGTCTATGTGATATTTGACAATAGAGGGATCAAGGCTAGGCATCTCTATGTATGACTAGAAAAAAATATCCTGGTATTCTTGGAAGAGGGCTTTGTAGGTGGTGATTTCTTCAGGAGTGCATGCGGCGCCAATGGTGATTTCCTCGACGACTCCATTTTTGATGGAAATATCGATTTTGATGGTAGGGGAAATGTTGGTCATATTGCCTTCTTCAAAACAATCAAGGGTAGGGATAGGGTTGTTGAACCAATCGATATGCCCTGATGGGATAAAATCCTTGGTTTCGACTATGTATATGGGGTGTTGGTTAGGAGGCGTGAAGGATTCCTATCAAAGGAAGAGCGCTCTGTGGTGTAGCACATCCCATGGGTAGTCGGGGGTGGTTAATTCCTCGAGTACATCCTCATCACAGTGGAATTGTCGGGAATAGAAGGGATCTAAAAGAGTGATATTGGTGACTGTCACCATGTGGTTGTCTTCTGGTGATGAAGAAGCAAGGGGAATGATGCAATGAAATCGCGATGGTTTGCTCGACATAAACCAAATATCGAGATAATGAGGGTTATAAATGGTAGTTGGATGTAAAATTTCCATGGAGAAATGAAAGAGGGAATTGGGGGGATTTGGGGGTAAATCCTCATATAAGTCATCCAAGAACCATGGAGGAGTAGGGAGTGCTTCTGGATCAGGATAAATAATATGAAGAATCTCTGGTGATGGGGTAGGGTTAATCATCAATTCTGTAGGGGGTGCAGGAGTTTGAATGAGGGTCACTTGGCATTTCCTGTATTCAATGATCATAGGACATTGATAGGTGAAATGATCTAAGGATTCGTAGAGAGAGAAAGGGAATCTCATATGTTCGTTGACTGAAGTCGTGACATAATGGATGTCAGTGATGTTTGGTGAGGATGATGTAGATGGATTGGGTTCATGTTGGAAGCTATGGCGTACTACTATTTACATCTTTTAGAATTGAGTTAGCACTGGGCAATGGTGTGTATAATGGATATATTCTGAACATATGGCACAAGAGAATTTGGTTCATAGTCCTTTGCTACTTATGTTAAGGGAGGTAGCGACAGGACTTGATGAAGTGACAAACAATGATGGTGTTTGATTGAGTTGAATTAGGTTACGTAACTTGGGTAGAGATGGGCATGTGTTGGTTGGGTGTCCATCTTTCTCACATAGTGCACAAGGAGGTTGGACACGTGGGGGTAGGGGAGCGGTGGGATATTTCCTTTTATGTCTGACCCCAGCTGTAATAGTGGTGGTAGCGAGTGGGGATGTTGGTGGTGTTGTGGGAGTAGGTACTGGAATATGCATCAAAATTCCTTCAGTTTGAGGAGGGAGGGATGGTTGAGGGACCATGGTGGGTGGATGTAGATACCATATTGGAATTGCCAGCACCATATTGGGAAGGGTAAGCATTGCGGCTACTTGGAAGGTTTGTACACCTAGTGGAGGGTAAAAGAAGGGGATTTGAGTAATGGATTGGGGAACTGTCTCCCAAACTAGGATATGGCCTTGGGGTGAGGTGAAATTGTGAACTATTGGAGTCGACGAGTTCGCAGGAGATTCTCGAGGGAGGAGCTTTGGGACTAGTGTGATGTCAGATATAAAATAAGCCTCACTGGGAGGAAGGGTATCCTCAATGTCAGTTCCTTTAGACGAGACGCCACATACCTGCACCATGGTAAGTTCATAACAAGGATGGGTCTTTGAAAATTCTGCGCCTCATCTCAATGAGTGGGTAAGCCTCAGGATTAGTGTGGATGAAAGGGAGAATGTTATTGATGTTGTAAAAAGGGTTAGGCTCATAATGTGAAACTTGATCAATGGTAATGATCTTCCCATTATGGGGGAACGTCATGGTTCGAAAGACGGAAGAGGCAACTGCCTTCATAGCATACATGTAGCTACGGATGAATACGATATTATAATCGAGTGGGGCATCGATAAGTTCAATGTCAATGAGAATGGTCTTGCCCCCGAGTTCTACAGGGACATTTTGGAAGAGCCCTTCAAGAGAAGATGGTCGTCCATCATAAGATATTAAGGTAATGGCAGATGGTATGAGTTCGGGGGAACCAAGTTTCTGCCATACAGACTTGGACATGATGCATGTGGACACACCTTCATCAATGATGCACCGATGAATTGTAATGTTCCGAATTTTAACATGGATTTGAAAATCAATGAGAGTGGGGAGGTGAGGTTCTCTGCTGTCGAGATCAAATGTGATGAGTCGAGTATCCGCGGGGTCGACTACCCCCAAGCGGAAATAAATGACTTCCGCTAAGTGGGACAAGTTTGAAGTACTTCTAAGACTGAAATGGCAGCTGGGGATTGTGCCAAGTCATCGACCAAACTATAATTATGAGCTGCTCAAGCCTGAGGGTTGTTGACATTCCTGCATAATGGGATGCGAGGGATGCGAAGAGGTGTTTTTGTGTTAGGGTGAGGGATCATCAAAGGTGGTCCCGTTGGTGCTGGGGTTGTTTCTAGGGGAATGGGAGGAGACTCAGAGGGTGCACTGTATTGATGACTACATGTTTGTAGAAGGACTTCTTCCTCACTAGTGAGGAGGATAGTATGATCTGTGGGATTGCTTGGATTGAAATATTGTCCCAACTATGGTGGGGCAGGCTACATGTCTTGTTGGGTGTTCATCACTCCTTGGTGTGGAATGGGGTTCTGCAGCATGGCTGGGGGTTGTTGTTGCACGTATTATTGTGGGGCATGTTGAGGGGCAGGTGGTGCTGGAGCATGTGGTCGATTCATAAAGTCTTTCATCTGTTTAAAATCAATGATTTGGGGGCAATGATGAGTATAGTGACCGAACTCACTGTAAAGGGCACAGGGGAAGTTGGTTCGAAGGTTATTGTTATTTTTCCCTTGACGTCTATTGTTGTTTCCCCCCTAGGGATTCTGAGTCCCTTGATTCTGGTTGCCCCTAGTAGGTTGGTTCTGTTGGGGGTGATTTCTGCCTTAGCTTGGGTTGTTATTGTTTCAATTTTTTCCTTTCTTTTTGGCATTATTCAACTGACGGGTTGAATTTTCCATATTTAGCTATTCAAAATTTTGATATTGCTAAATGGGAGAAGGTTGAACAAAATTAACCCAGGCGTGAGGGTGTCCTTGTGGTGGAGCCATGGGCTGTGGAGGGCCAGGAAATGGAAAGTATGGATTATGTTGTGGTAATGATCCGTAAGGTACATAGGAAGGCATGGTGCTTTCTCTAGTACTTAGAGTATAAGTTGAGGTAGAGGGAGTACCATAACTTGTTTGGATAGGTGGGCATATTGTTGGTGTCTGCAGTGGCCCACTAATGGGTGGAGGAAGGGCAACAAGGTATGGTTGTTGATAAGGGGGTGGAGGATAATAAGGGATTCCTCCATATGCCCATAGATATTAAGGTGTGCCATACATTGGTGGTTGTTGGGTTTGTGGATTGTGGTGTGTGGTGTTACCAATCAATCCGTCTGTTGAGTGAGACATCCCAATCTTGTCTTGGCCAAATGGAACAGGTCCTGGGAGATCAAGAAGTACTGTGTACAAGTATCCTGATTGTGAATAGATGAGGTTGTATTGTTGAGCCTTACTGATGGCTTCTTCTTCTGATTGAGGGAAGGTGGAAGCCACATCTTTACAGAGGAGAGAGACAAGTGATCTGAGAAACCAATCAAGACATTGTTGTTTGGTGGTTTCTACTTTTCACAAACTACGTCGTCGATGCCACTCATGAATGTGATTAGCGATATGTGTGGCTGAGATTTGTTTAAAATAAGAGAGTAATTCAAGACCATTGTCATGGTAGATTGGTAATTGGAAGAAGGTAAAAAATGCTTTGTCCAAGGACTCGAAAGTCACATGGGACCCTGATTTTTTGTCTACATACCACTTGGTTGATGGGCCAGTGATTGTGTGTTGAAATAATCGTAGTCGGATGGAATCATCCATAATGTTGTTGGAAGAGCACCATAGGTGGAAAGTCATGAAATGGTTGGCAGGGTCATCTCCTGCCTTTCCTTCAAACTTGGGGATATCTAAAAGTAGTTTGGTAGGCATTGCAGGCCATGTGGGGTCATGCAATATAGGATCATTTGAGAGTTTTCTTAGATCTAGTATGTTGAGAGAGGCCAAATATGGCATCTAGAGTGGTGGTGGAGGATTAGTTCTAGCCATGGTGTGAGTGTTTTGTGAACCTGACCCTTGAGGGGGACTAGGTGGGTTTGTACTTCTTCCTTGAGAGGAAGTTTCCCCCCCGCTTCCGTGTAAAGGAGAGAGAGTGGATGGTGGACCTTGGGAATTGGAACCAAGTAAGGTGGAACCAAGAAAAGCTGATCCCAAGATAGTGGCACTCATAGGAGTGTGAGAAGGTGGAGCCGATGAGTTGGCAAGACTAGGAACTCCCTGTAGAATAGGAGGGAGGTTTAGTAAGTGTCTGGAATGATGGGGGTTTTGTGGGTCCCCTATTGTCAAACACCCACTATGGGAACTAATATTTTTCAGCTTTTTCCTTCCTTTCACCGAGGAAAAGAATTCCCGAATTCCTATGGGGCCTGATGCAAACCCTACCATCCCTTATCCTTACCCATGTGATCGTTGGCTATGACCACGAGCCTTACCAAAGAGGTGTTTCTGGCTTTCACAATTTGGGAAATTGCGATGCATGTGTTCCTCTGCTCTCTTGTCTCTCAAAGTGTCAAAATCTGAAAGGGACCAACAGTTTGTCACATATAACAATGCCTCATATTAAAACCTATAATCCCACCTTTTAGAGTTTCACGTATCGGGTTTTCGTGGTAGAAGAGGATGAAGGGTTCATACCCTTCAGTTTTCTGGGTGCTAAAACACCAAAAAACCAAATTTACATGCGCTAAGCTCTATCGAGATTTCACAAGTCAGGAATTTAGGATTGGCGTGTACCAGGGACTTGCTTCTAGATATCCCAGGTGCTAAAATACCGAGACATCAAGAATTATACACGCTATTATTATTTCAAGGTTTCACAAGTCAAGGTTTCACGATATGTGTAGACAGGAGGTCTTGCACTTAGGTTTCCCGGGAGCCAAAACTAGAAACCATAAATCCTCTAAACTCACTTTGGGGTTTCACAAGTCGGGATTTCACGATTGATGAGAACAAGAGATTTTCCTTTTTAGGTATCTCAGATGCTGAAACTCTGATGGGTTAGATATCTGCCACGTGTCACCCTGGATCCAATGATCCAGAATAACCCTCGCGATTTTGGTGATTACTAATCCTTGTTCTTCACCACCATTATATGTCTAAGTTCTGAAACCTAGGTGGCTTCCGGATGTTCACCACCTGTCCTCCAATGATCCAATGGTTGAAGTGATTTCGGGAATTATTTCCTGCACCTACCTATGGATCCAACGACTGTCGGTCCCCACTCCATAAATGATGGTTCTATATCGTTCGTTTAGATTCTCTCCTCTTGTGCGCTATCCTGTGTGTCTGGATGTAGTATTTCAACGGTCCAGTTCCACACTCTACAGTTGATCTAAGGGCTATTATTGCTCTTCCTCTTTAGCTTTGGATTTCTTCCTGATCTCGAAAGATTCCGATGCTTCAAAGGTCTCAGCCTTCAATATTCTACTGCAAGCTGACTATTGGGTCTTGCCATCACTTACGAACAGTGTTGTCCCTCCTAATCTTTCTCAGCTATAAAGGAATTAATAATTTTGCGCTCTTTCTCCTGGGATTGACTCTTAGAAGAGTCTTCTGTGCACCCCTTGCGCTCATTCGTCAAGTCTAGGACTTGAGTGAGTCTTGGTCTCTACTTGCCTTGCAGGGAGCCTGTGCATAACTACACTACTTCTCCTGAGGTTAATAGAATTCATCCTCCAAGGGACTCTAGAGAACTTGGAAGGTTGTCATGTGTACATGAGACTATGCCTAAGGTTAACGAACTCACTGTTCATGGATCTAACTCAAGACGCCTCAGGACACAAGTATTTACGAGTACTAATCATGTTCTATCCATATAATCTCTTACTGGCCTAATTATACAACCAAGTAGTAAGGAAAGAGACATAGTGTATCCATTCAGAAATCAAGCACAATTCCTGAAACATACATCATATAACTAAATTCATGCCCAGTTACAGCTAAATTACACAGAGTAAGAAATCACTTATCTATTACAGGTTGCCACCAACCAACTGACTATGGGTGTTCATCCTTCCACCTGACCATAGGCTCAGAGGCATTCAATATTAGCACTCTGGCCACCCCCGTGCCAAGCCATGATATCACCAGGGAAATCTCACTCTTATCGAGGGTTCTCTCTTTATTTCAGTTTCTGTTCGGGTCCTGTTTTCTGCAACTCAAAGCTTTCTCACTCATTTGTGGCCTCAACGAGGTTTCTTAGATGCTCTTCGGCATAAATCTCACGACCTTCTATTTTTGATCTGCTGGAGAGATTTGTGCCTCTCCCTTGTGATCTCCCATTCTTGTCTCGTGCATCCTTCTCCTCTCCTTTGTGTCCCTCTTACCTTGGATGGTTTCACCGACCTATCATGTTCCTTTTGTGAGAAGGAAACTCAGGTCTATAGGTCCCTGCAGTACTTCGGGCTGACAACCTATGTTTCCATTCATGGGGGGGTGGTTGGTGATTCAAACACCATTCTTTCTTCATTGACTACTTTACTTTCCTTGGGATTCGAAGGAGTTTGTCATCCTTATCATAAATATTTGGGGTTATTTGATATATGAACCCTCTTGTATGGTTTTCACATTCTTCCTCTAGTGATATGATGGCCAGTAATTTCAAGGCTTCACCCCCACAGTCAGTTATTGGCAACTCAAACAATAATACATTTACATTTTCCTCATGCATTAGTATGGTAATTCCTATTCTATGATTAATTACAAATTTGGGGAAATAGGGGTGTTACAATTCTCTCCCCCTTAAAGGAACACTGTCCTCGGTGTTCTTTTCTCAAAACACATGTGATTCCTTTCTCATTCTGCCACTTCAGAAGTCTTGACCTTCATCCTCGGCCAGGTCCTCTTTCAAAATCTTAGTCTTCGTCACCTGCCTTCAATAATTCTTGGACAACAAGCACATTAATCACAATTTTGTGTGAAAACATCTTACTGTTGTTCCAAATTAAAAAGGAAAATTCATATTCTAGTAGAGTACTTATCTGTGCTGTTTTTGGATCTGTATCCACATGGTAGTTTTTTATCCATGCTCATCGCTTTCCTTGACATACCCATTAGGTGCATGATTCCAATTCAATAGTTGACAAGAGCTATCATGATTTTCTCTTCCTTTCCAAGGTTTTTCCGAACAAGAAACTACCCACTGTGTGCATGATCCGAATAGTTTACAAGAATTATTAAGATCTCCTCTTCCTTGCGGTCACTCACCCTCATGGCCCATGCTCAGGCATCCCCTTCACTGTTATATAGTCTCTCGGGCAATCCATCTTGCCCTGCCAAGGTTTTCTCGCACAAGAAAATTTTAGAGACTCTATCGAGTCTTACAGTCGAGGCATCCCTCAGACTTGCTCTATCGAGGTGTACCTCGGCTTGTGTTACCTCAACACAATAATTTTTAGGCGATCATGGCTTATCACGGGGTTTTCATGGCTCAGCAGTTGCCCCTTTTCTTATTATCATCTTCAACTTTGATAGCCTTCATATGTTCCTTCCGGACAGATCTTTTCTCCTCACCTGTGTCACAGGTATACAACATTCGTGAGACATCATTATAAATTCCAACTTTCATAATTTTATTGCAAATCTATCACCTACAGATTTCCTATTCCACAATTTGTCTTCATATTTGTTCCGCACAGGAACCTAATTCATAATCATGGGACTTTCCTTCCCATAAAATTTTAGCTCAGTAGGAAATCAATCTTCCTTATGGGCTTACAACATTGCCATATCCAAGACTCCTTCCTGCAATCACTCCTCAGCTAATCAGATTGTTAGTTATCATGCACAAACATTTTATTGCACCTTTACAACATCGTCA
This sequence comes from Picea sitchensis, assembly GCA_010110895.2. NCBI lineage: Eukaryota > Viridiplantae > Streptophyta > Pinopsida > Pinales > Pinaceae > Picea > Picea sitchensis. The sequence continues at coordinate 120,220 of SNQJ01S0013486.1, forward strand.
CAACAATTTCAGAATGGTGCATTCTAACAATCAGATTCACTTTCTCAAAAGGAAATACCATTCCTTGCAGTTTGTCTCAACAGGAAATCGGTCTTTCCTATGGGATTAATTTACTACCATATCCATGACCCTCTACTTCCTGTAATTCATTCTTCAATGAACCAATCAAATTGTTAGATTTTACATGTATATGTATATATATATTTTCAAAACACAATTCAACATTTCAAAGGGTTTTAACAAATGTTCCACTATCCTTGGCCACATTCATACCCAATGCACTCTTGCATTGTTATTCAAGTTCGCCACAATTTATGACTGGTTCTTGGCCATGGGGTTTTGGAATTTAACCAACCTCTTCCTCATATGGTTTATTCATTTTTCTTTCATTATTATAGCAGGACCATACTGCCTGCTATAGGTCGATCACAATCCCAAATTAGTACACACGAACTCAAAATTTTCACATGAATGTCTCTATGCATTCCTTGATTGTTCATGCATTCATGACATATCAGTTTATGAATTCTTCCAGGGGTTACAAACAATGTTTACTACCATAGGTTCATACTTCCATCATTCAGGTTCTCCTTCCCAAGTCATACTTTACTTGGATATCTAAGGCATACAACTTCCATTTCAATTTTCAGGTATAACATGCAATAATAAAATATTTCAGAAGGGGTTCTTACCAAATCCCTTCATACCCTTTGCCACATAGGCACGAATATCTTTATACTAGTTATTGGATTCTATCACCCTTTCTTTGTTCTCTACTTTATCAGTAGTGCTTTAGCAAGATTTTCACAGTCCCGTCAACAACCTTTCGACCACAGCCTTTCCATGGTCACCCTCTGCTTGAGGTTGTTCATTATTCACAATTGTCTTCCTCAATAGTTCCAATATTATTCTTTTCTACACATGACATACACCATAGGCACATTAATCTTCATGTAAATTAAAATGAAAATATCATAGCGTTTAATTAATAAAAACATTTTCAGGCATGTTTAGCATATCTGTATGCACTTCATCACATTATCCTTAATGTTTTTCATGAGTGTAACACAACAGTTCTCAATTTCTTTCAAAACATTACAACCATAATTTATATGGTGTCAAATCATTTGTGTTCATCAATGTACTAGCTTTCTCATCCCATAGAACGTAATGCACAACAAGGAAAGAATTGAGGGCTCTCCCCTTCCTCCAATTCTTTCTACATCGCCTGGGACTTTTCAACCCAGTCAAGTTATCTCTAAGGTTTTAGTACCTTTCGTTAACCACAGTTTCAACCAAGCCGTATCAGTTAAACATACCCATTTATTCATTCAATCATACTCAGGGGTTTACTGGCCTCTTACCAACCATACTGGTTTCCACGACTACTCTTTTTTCTGAGCAACCCTGCATTAGGCTCATCCTAACTCTTAGGATACTTCAGCATGCTTTAGTAGCAACTCTTTTCTCATAATGAATCATGAACATGTGCATCCTACACTCTTCCATTCTGTTATCACAATGGTCAATATTTGGTTATTAGTCTTCTATTACTTACATGATTCTTTCAAAATGTAATTTGGGATTCTTATACATGGACAGGCCTTGTAGCCCATTGTCCAACCTTCAAAAATTATCAGGGTTGTGACTCTGTTCTTCTGACAGAGACCTTATATAGTTCCTCCACCGAGAACTCCTTCAGCATGCAACTTCCTTGTTGCAGATCCATCACCACTTGTGATGGCCTTAACCTTGAGTCAACCTTTTAGTGGTCTACCAAATATTCCCCTCAAGGAATATAAACATGCATCTTTGTTAACTTACATCTATGATGTACTTAACCACTTTCATAATCCTAAGCCTGTATGTAGCTATCGTAGGTATATTTCATAGCCTACATACATTTCCATTTTATTTTTTTAAATCAGTCATCTCAGGATTGTTCACAGTCCTTTTCATGTGATCTTCAAAGGCATAAACATTTGCCTCTTACCATGACATCAGAGCATCCTCACTCGTTTACTCTTTCATTTAATTGCACTGGGATTTCCTGGGGGAATGGAGTACATTACCCTTAAGCTATCATTCAAGGTGGAACCTTCATGACTCTTCAGAATGGAGTCAACCATGTATCCATGGTATTCATTCAATTTTGGCAAGTGTAATTCTTGCCTCATGTTTCACTTATAAGGGAAATCATATTGGACCTCTAGTATACTTATACTTTTACATCATACATGTGCATTACTTGCACGTTTAATATCATTCATACCTTACCAGTATTAATATTAGGCTTCGTATTATGAAGATTCACAATGCATTAACCTCATGCACTCAAGTACGATTGAACACAACTAAGTATCCATCATACTGGTTCACGCTTTCTCCTCACATGACCACCAATGGTGACCACGATCCAAACTAAAATGCGCTTCACATTTCGCGATTTTGAGATTTCGATTGCAAGGAACTCTGGTTCCTCGATTCCCCAAAACCCGATAGGCCGAAATGCTGACCTCCAAAATGCTAAAATGCCGATCCCCAAATTTCTCCTCCAAGGAGGTGTCTCCCTAGCTTGTCGCGTTTCACGACTTCAGAACTCTCGATGTCAAGCATTCTGAATTTCTGTCTACGGGATTCCTGAAATACCGATTCTCGATATCTCGATATGACTGCAGCCCCACTCCTCTCTATGTTGCGTTGTTGAGACTTTGGGGTTTTTATCCCCGAGAGTCTAGATTACTCATCTCCAAGACTTCCAAAATGCCGAATACCGATATGCCAAAATGTCGGCTTCCTATCTCATCGCTTTAGCACCTTTGAGATTTCACGTTTCGCGATCCCGCGTTGCAAGGGTTTCCCTGTCCTTTCTCCTTTGACTTCCTGGTACTTGAAATACCAACATGTCACTATTGAGAGATCAACAAGGATGATCCAATCTGCATCTTATATCCCTAATCCTTTTTCATTGTTTTTTTGGGCGGGTCAAGAGTTTCAAACTCTTTCCCTTTGCATCCACGATACCAGGAGTGCCAAAAAGGCTCCCTTTGGGAATTTTCCTGAAACCTCAATCCTGCACCACTTTTCCTCTGGCAATGAATGGTCCCGACGCTTTCGAGACTTCGTGGCTTGGGACCTCTAGTCTCTCGAACTCTTCCTCTTGGACTCCTGGTATCCGAAATTGTGAAATTCTCTCTGAACGATCAATGGTCCAGATTGATCCTTGATCAAGGGCTATGATCGTTTCGCGAATTTCTCATTGCCTATCCCAAGTCCTTTGGTTTTGCAAAATTTTGGTATCTCCTCACAACTAACCAGTGTGCTACTTCTCTAAGATTGAACAACTTGAAACATTTTAGTTCTTTCTGAATGGATCTTGACTCTCAATCCTATCCAATCTTCAAAACTCTTTTCTAAAGAATTTCTCCCTCTATCTCTTCTGAGATTTTAAGTTACTTACAAGACTAATCTCATAGTCATAACTCATACGGATATTACCCTCTCTTTATGGGAAAAACCAACAAGGGTCACTCTTGGGAATTAGAAACAGTCCCAAAGGACTCCTCTTAATCTTGCTCAAACAAAGATCCTTGTTGTCGATCCTAACCATTATAGGTCAGGTAATCTAACCCTACATATTTTCATCAGTCCTCTCAATCGTGAGGAGTTATAGGCTCAGAGTTTAGTCTTTTAATAACACAGTAATCATAACTTCCTAAGGATCCTACCAGTCCTTACCATATTTCCCAAATCATGAAGGAGTTCTTCATTTGGATCTTAATTCTTACCTAACCAACCATCTCAATTGCAAGAGACTCTACCTGCTTTAGTAGGTAGCCATCATCACACTGTAACAGAACAACTCAGTTCATGTCCCTTTTCTGGATAGTGCAACTTCATAGAACAATTTATTCCACCTCTGTTATTCACACTCCTCAGGTCTTATTAGTAATATTAATCAGTGCATTCCTTAATGATAACTACTCTTATAGGAGTAGTTATCATTTTGACATAGGAACAATATAATTCCTTTGTTTGAATTCAACAAGAAATCCCAAAATCACAGTTCAATCTGCAGCCTTCTTCTCAAGGAGTAAATCTGAGGATAACTATATCTCCTTACCTGACTCATACATGAGCCCAAGCGAGGCCAAGTGTTGTAACCATGCTGCGATACCAATTTGTCCCACACACCACTATGGGAACTATTATTTTGGCTTTTCCTTCCTTTCCTTGAGAAGCTTGAATGCTCGAATTCCTATGGAGACTGATGAGCCATTACCATCCATATCCTTACCCATGTGATTGTTGGCTATGACCATGGGCCTTACCGGAGAGGTGTTTCTGGCTTTTGTGATTTGGGAAATTGTGATGCATGTGTTCCTTTGCTCTCTTATCTCTCGAAGTGATGAAATCTGAAAGGAACAATCAGTTCGTCACATCTAACAATGACTCAGATTGAAACCTGGCATTCCACTGTTAGGTGCTCGAGATGTCATTAAGCCCGGAGTGAGCAGAATGGGAGCAGCATGCCTGTTGAATTTCAGCGAGTGAAACAGTTTCTTGTGAATCAAAATGGGTTAACATAGAATGGAAAACCAAACGAAATAAAATCTACCTAGGCGAAGAGCAAACATTACAACCATAAACAAAACTTCAAAGCGTGAGATTAAAGGAGTTCCCAATGGTTTTTAAGACATGATCTATTAACAAGAAACCAAAGCACACGCTGTAGAAAAGGGACAATGGTTCCTCTTCCTCGGTGGAAGTCCTTCGAGGAATCCTCAAATGAATGCTCCTTACACAATGAGCGGGACAGAAATGGATGGTGAAGGCTTCGGTGTCTACGGTGATGGTGGTGGTCCAAGACTGGAGAAGCCTTGCTTAGAAGCATCATAAACTCTACTCCTAAATTCCTACTTTGAAACAATGAGCCAATACTTGCTTTTTATGAGCCATTTCGAGGCCCGGTCATGTAACTAGTTCTCCGGTGTAGACCGCAGGCTAGTTTAGGTTAAACAGCCATAGAATTAAGCCGTTTTTGGGGACCAACCCTGATTTGGATATCAAATCATCTCGGGCGAACGTCTATTGGCGGTCGGGAAGCCAAATTAAGCATTTAATGTGCCGTATAAGCAGATGCACGGGTTTTTGTGATGACAGTCGCGCGTCGAGCGCGAATGCGCTAGTAACATGTTTTTGTCCCGCACATATGCGCGCACCTTATGATGTGAAGTGTCTTTCAATTTTGTATAATTATTCGACTATACGGAATCTGTGAATAGTGCCATGAATGACTTCATTGCTATTTTGATGATGTAGAGTTCTTGTCGCTGTATGCAGATGATGTGGAGTTCTTGTAAGCTAATGTGAGGCAAAATTCGGTGATAACGGATGCCCCGATGGATGAGGTTAAGGAGCGGGCGTATAGCGAAATCATCAATGTTTCTTCTTGAGGTATGGTTGTAATGGAAAACAGAGTGGGACCCTTGAGCGATGCATTTGGAGGAAAAAGGAGACGGTATCTGCGATCTTTGAGAGGGCGATGTATGAACAATATATACAATTGTGTACAAGCGAAGTGGGCATGCTTTCGTGTGATAACTCGACAAAAGATGGCAGGAAGTGTTGGTGTAAGACAAAGGCTATGACCCTCGAGAGTGATAATGATGAAGGTAAAGACAGATTACGCAGCGAACATACTCTGAATATTAGGCAATGGTCGCTGGAATAAGAAGCGATGATGATGTGGGCATTGATGGCCCTACCAAATTCCGAAGGTCTTGACCGTCACAAAGAGCGCAATAGTCGCAAATTAAGACACACCATAACATGAGAAAGTGTTGGCGTCGAGATATTGTAAGGAACCAATAACGGCGAGGGAGCAATGGTGTTTCCCCACATTGCCCTCCGAGATCTCCCATTATCATGAGGAATGAGGATCAAAATACTGTCGTATACGGAAAAGTGTGTTGAGTAATAGAGCCAAAGGAAGCCTTGTGACTAGAAGCAAAGGAGCTCAGGTGGAATCGGTAATGAAGTGATGAGGTACATGGATGAAGTCAGAAAGTGGGATGACTCAAGGCTGCCCTTGGTTGGAGGATATATGAAGGAACAGTGGCGCAGCAGGTGTAACAAGGTCAAGTGTAAGGGGGACGACAAGACCGAGGGTATGTTGTGCCAGCGGTGGGACAAGGTAAACAAATTCAAAGGGTAGAGGTAGGTGACACGCTGGAAGTACTCTGAAGATATGGACAATGTCGTGAGGAGTTAATGATAAATCTTTGCTCCAATCCAAGGGTGAGATGGGTTGCATTTGGCCAAAAGAAAGCAAGTCGCCGATGGTGATGACAAAGAATGTACTGGCTGAAGGTAAGGTGTTTGTACAATAAATAATAATAAAATGTCACAAATAGTGGGGAGCAGGATGTACAAATCTGAGAAGCGGGTGCCCGGTGTAGTGTGAAAGCGTGCCCGGGGAGGAGCATATTTGTCATGAAAGTGATGGTGGGGCCCCATTGGCGATTCGTATGAAGTGAGTCGAACGAGAAGATGGGTTGTGAGATGGAGTAAACTGATGATGGGATGAAATGGTGGGTTCGTGAACCTGCGGAGGTGCAGGAGTAAAGAACGTAACCAAAAGTGATGATTTGGGGAGTCCCTAGGGAAGCTAGCAAAATGAGGAGAAGAAGCATGTAGTTGCCAGCGACAATGGAAGACTATCCCAGGGGACTCCCATCCCTAAGGAAAAATACGGCATGAGTGTCGAAAGTGCAAAAGAGGTGCTATGAATAGGACAACTCATGGAGAAGATGCTCTGGGTTGCGGTACGCATAATGCAAAAATGGAGGTGTGGAGTGTTGCTGAGGCAGAATAGGGATCCTAAAGGTTAATATCGAGAGAGGAATTGTGGCTGGAGATGTGATTACGAACCGATTGGATGGACTACATGCCTGCGGTCTTTGGAGATATACTGGAGAGGGATGATGTCGATGGCCAGATGGAGCATGATCACGCACACACTCTTTCCATCTTTCCATCATGTCCGGTCCATCCTCCGCTCCGTCCATGTCCATTCCTTGTCAGGTCCTTCCTCCATCCGTCCATCCATCCATCCATCCTCTTCCATCCATCCCAGTGCCATCCATCCGGCTCATCCACTCGGTCCACCATCCACGTTCCATCCATCCTTCGTCCATCCATTCCATCCATCTTGTCCAGATCCATCCGGCTCCATCATCCTTCCTCCTCCAGTCCATCCTTTCCTTCCTTCCTGTCCATCCGTCCGTCCTTCCATCCTCATTCCTTCCATCCACTCTCCGTCCATTTCCTCCTTTCCGTCCATTTCCTTCCAGGCTTCCTCCATCCATCCATTCCGGTCCTCCGTCCATTCCTCCATCCTTCATTCCTCGGTCCATCCTTCCTTCCTTCTCCTGTCCATTCCTTCCTTCCTCCTTCCTTCCTTCCTCCATCCATCCTGTCCATGTCCTCCATCCATCCGTCCTTCCATCCATCCTCCATTCCATTCCATCCTCCCTTCCTTTCCATTCTCCGGTCCTTCCATCCTCCATTCCGTCCATCTCTCCGCGTCCTTCCATTCCTTCCGTCCATCCCTTCCATCCGTCCATCCTCCATTCCATTCCTCCATCCATTCATCATCCTCCGTCCGTCCATTCCATCCACTGTCCTCCTTTCCTCCATTCATCCATCCATCCATCCATCCTCCATTCCATCCTTCCATCCATCCCGGGCTCCATCCTCCATCCACTCCTCCTTCCTCCATCCTCCTTCCATCGTCCATCCATCCATCCATCCATCTTCCTCCTTCCTTCCATCCATCCATCCATCCATTCTTTCCATCTTTCCATCCATTCCATTTCCTTTCATTCCTATTATATACCTGTCCATTCCTTCCATCCATCCACTGTCCATCCACTCGTCCATTCCATCCATCCATTCCATCCATCCATTCCATTCATTCCATCCTCCATTCCATTCCATCTTCCTCCTTCCATCCTCCATCCATCCATGTCCATCCATCCATTCCTTCCATTCCTTCCTCCTTCCATCCTCTCTTTCCATCCACGTTCCATCCTTCCTTCATCCATCCGTCCATCATCCCTCCTTTCCATCCTCCGTCCATCCCCGATCCATCCATACATCCTCCATCCTTCCATCCATCCTTCCTTCATCCATCCATCCTTCCTTCCTTCCTCCATCCATCCATCCATCCATCATCCATCCATTCCATCCATCCATCCTTTCCTTCCTTCCTCCATCATCTCCTTCCTCCCATCCTTCCATCCGGCTCCCTCCATCCATCCTTCCATCCGTCCGTCCATCGTCCTTCTTCCGTCCATCCTCCATCCGTCCATCATCCGTCCATTCCCCATCCATCCTCCACCATTCCATCCATCCATTCCTTCCTCCATCCTTCCTCCATCCATCCGTCCATCAACCATCCATTTCCTTATTCCTCTCCATCCATTCCATCCATGTCCTCCATCCTCCATCCATCCATGTCCATCCATCCTTCCTCCACTTTCGTCCTTCCATCCATCCTCCTTCCATTCCATTCCATTCCATTCCATTCCGTCCGTCCATGTCCATTCCATCCATTCCATCCATTCCATCCATTCCATCCATGTCATCCATCCTCCATCCTCCATCCATGTCATCCATTCCATCCATCTGTCCATCCATCCATTCCTCCATTTCCATTCCTCATCCTCCACTCTCTCTTGTTTGTGGGAAGGAATTAGGTAACACATCTTTACCGATAGAGAGATAAGTGATCTAAAAGAAAACCCGGTCAAGGCGATTGTTTAGTGGTTTTACTTTACACAAGCTTCATTAAGCCTCATGCTCATGGAATGTGATGGTGATAGTGTGGCTGAGGTTTGTTTAAGTTGGATAGTAGTTAGACCATTCATAGCCGGATGGAGTGGTTGGAAAAAGGTCAAAAGAGCTTTGGCCTAATAGTTAAAGGTCATGGGACCACGATTGTTCTACATTACCATTTGGTTGATGGGCGATGAGTGTCGTTAGAAAAGGCGTGAATAAAACCCGAGAATCTTCCATATTTTTATGAACACCATAGGTGGAAAGTCATGACATGATTAGGCGGGGTCATCCCCTGCCTTCCCTTCAAACTTTAGTATGTCGAGGAAGTTTGGTTGGCATTGCGAGGCCATGTAGGGTTATGCAATATAGGATCATTTGTGAGTTTTGTGAGATCAGGTATATTGAGAGAGGCCAGTGGCATCGTAGTGAATGTAGATTGCGGGGTTAGCTCCAGCCATGTTGTGTTATGAACCTGATATGATGGGGACTAGGTGGATTGGTGTTCCCTCCTTGAAAGGAAGAGGGTCCCCGCTTAGTAAAGAGGAGAGTGGGTGACGGATGACTTTGGGATGTTGACCCAAGTAATGTAGAACCGAAACATCTTTGATCCTATGATAGTAGCACTCACATGAGTGTGAAGAGTACGATGAGCAGGGTGACGAGATACTACCCTAAGATAGGAGGGATGTTGAGTAAGCGTCATGAATGATGGGGGTTACGTGGTTCCCCTATGATGTTGGGTTAATTGTGTGAATGTGTGCAAATGAATGGTAGAGAAAAATATAGACACAAGATCTTTTCACTGTGAATGTTTACACCATATATATATCCAAATCAAAGCTGTAATCAGATATGCATCTTACATAAATGGAAAAGAAACATACATGTGGGTAAAGAGTTTTTGTCAGCGTGGAAATCAAAAGAAAGCAAATGCTTCGTGTCCTAGAAATAGCGTGTCTCTCAAACAATAACCTTTGGATCTTCCAATGAATTCTCAACGGATGCAGTATAGGAAGAACGTGAAGATTAAATGGCGGATGCATAATGAGGGTAAAGAGGTGTAATATCCCGAAAATTTGGCGATACCTCCAATAACCCCACAAAATCAGTCCAAGGTCGCATTGCTGACCCACAATCATGCACAGGTGAATGTCCTACAATTTAGTCCTTGGAGTACCTCGGTCCAATGTGACATTTAAGATTTTCCGAGGCCTAAGAAATGGGTCCTGGGCTGGATCCCGTCAAGAGGTGGGTGCCTCAAGGGGGCCGCACAAAACAACTGGACCTCGACGCCGACCCATCACGAAGGTATCCTCCATATATGGTGATTGGGGCATTTGGACTTGGAGATTTGAAAGTTCCCTATTTGTCAACTTCTATGTTTGAGAAGGTGAGAACCGGAATCATGAGGGAGTTATTTGGATGCCTATCTAAATCCTACCTAGACTAAAAGCTTCTTTTTGCACCTCTATGGAAAACTTATGGGATTTTTGAGAATTTTTAGATGAAATTGTTTTGTGAAATTTGAGGTGGAAACCAACCTTGTTTGATTAAAGTGGGAGTGGATAGTGCAACCAAGAAAAGATGGAGATTTGAGAATCCCTTAGAAACCTACTTTGCAACCCTCCCGCGTTTCAAGAAGAACTATGTGAGTGTGAAATTGGCTTTTGTGTGTGAGTGAAAGCATGCCAAATTTTAGTTATTTAAATGTCACCATGCAGCATGTGGACATCGCGGTCGCTACAAAGAGTTTGTTTTTACCTAAAATCAGCTGAATGTCATTGAGAACAACCTTAGAATTTAAATTCCTATGAGACTAGCATGTGGACATTGTGGTCCAGGTGCTATCCTTTAACTCCCTATGTGGCGGAGTTAATCTAGAAAAGCGAGGCTTTCTAGATTGAACATATGGGCATGTGTGGGCAGATTACAAACTTTAAAACTCTCCTGGTTACTACGATCTAAGAAAGAAAAATTCCAAACACTATTCTAGTTTTGTTGACATGTGGGCATGTAAGATTTGAATTACAAGATATGATTTGAAAAAATGAAACTAAGGAGGGTCTCAAAGAGTGGATTGTCCTCTCCTAAAATTTTTGAATTTTTAAAGGGAGATGAGATCGTTTTCCTTAATCCTAGTTGATTCTCAAGGTGCTTTGTGGTAGCGAGAAGAGCATACTAAGATTGTTTTGCTGCGACTTCTAGTCCCGAATGTGATGTTAGATGTGATTTACTACTTGATGTTCAACTTAGATTTATGAATCAAAGCAGGCCATCCACGTGGTGATAGCAAAACTCAAGGAAAAATGATTTAATCCTCTAAGTGCCTATGTTAGACTATCCCCTTTATAAGTTGAGGGCCTAAGTTGTGCGGTGTTTAGAGCGTGCATTACATCAATGTTTGAAAAAGGAAAATCACGTCAAACCTTTACAATGCAAAATTTGGATCAAATCTTGATTAGTCAAATCTTGTATTGTACCAAAGCGGTAGCGCTGTCTGTGCGTCGAAAATGAAGTGTCGTGCCAGCGTTTTGAGAAAAGGCCGGTTCTCGATTAGCGGTGAATCGGTGTCGACAGTCGTGAAAGCGTTTGAATCCACCTGCAAAGTCAAAAGCGTCGAAAAGAATGATTGAACCCAATTGAAGTTTAATACCTTAACTCCCCGGTAGTGTAATCTGTTAGATTAACAGAGATGGTGGCGGTGAGAGCAAGAATGGGAATAGCGGCATGCCTGTTGGGCTCGTGAGGCGAAACGGGTTTCTTTGTGAATCAAAATGGAGTTAAACGCCGAATAGAAAACCAAAAGCGAAATAAAATCTACCTAAGAAATGAAAAGTAAATAACATTACAACCATAAACAAACTTCAAGCGTGAGACAAGGAGTTCCCAATGGTTTAAGACATGATCTATTAACAAAAAACCAAAGCACCCGCTGTAGAAAGGGACAATGGTACCTCTTCCCTCCAGCGGAAGGCCCTTGAGATCCTCAGCAGATACTTTCCTTACAATGAGCGGAATGAGGAAATGGATGGTGAAGGCACAATTATTACCGGTGACTGATGGAAGCGGTGGTCAAGTTAGGCTTAGAAACATCGTAGCTCTACGAATTCCCTCTTTGAAACAATGAGCCTTCTTTGCTTTTTTATAGCCATTTCGGCCGGTCCAGTAACTAGTTCTCGGTGTAGACCTGAGGAAAGCTGGATTTAGGGTTCTCTTAAGCCATAAATTCGTTGTTTTTGCAGGACCGACCCTGAGTTGGATGTCAAATCATCTCGGGCGAAGGTCTATTGGCGATCGGGAAGCCGACTTAAGCATTTAATGTGCCGTATTATCGGATGCGCGGCTTTTCATGTAGACAGTCACGCATCGTGCGCTTAATGGCTCTGCGCACAACACGTTCTTATCTCGCGCATATGCGCGCACCTTATTATGTGAAGTGTCTTTCAATTTTCGTATAATTTCTGACCCTTCTGGAATGCGTGAATAGTGCCATGAATGACTTCATTGTTGTTTTGATGATAATAGTGCCATGAATGACTTCATTGTTGTTTTGATGATGTAGAGTTCTTGTCGCTATGTGCAGATGATGTGGAGTTCTTGTCGCCATGTGCAGACGAAATTTCGGTGATAACACCACCTTTCATAGTTTTGCATACCAGGTTTTCGCAGTAGAAGAGAATGAGGGGTTCATACCCTTCAGTTTTTCGGGTGCCGAAACACTAAAAAACCAAATCTACATGCGCTAAGCCGTATCAAGATTTCACAAGTCAGGAATTCAGGATTGGCGTGTACCAGTGACTTGCTTCTAGATATCTTGGGTGTCAAAATACCGAGACATCAATATTTATCAGTGCTATTATTATTTCAAGGTTTTGTAAGTCAGGGTTTCATGATATGTGTAGATAGGAGGTCTTGCACTTAGGTTTCCTGGGAGCCGAAACTCTGAACCATATATCCTCCAAACTCACTTTGGGGTTTTGCAAGTCGAGATTTTGCGATTGACGAGTACAAGAGATTTTCCTTTTTAGGTATCCCGAATGCCGAAAATCTGATGGGTTAGATATCTGCCACCTGTCGCCCTAGATCCAATGATCCAGAATAACCCTCACGATTTCGGTGATTATGAATCCTCATTCTGCACCACCCTTATATACCTAAGTTTCAAAACCTCGGTGGCTTCTGGATGTTCACCACCTGTCCTCCAACGATCCAATAGTTGAAGTGATTTCAGGACTTCTTTCGTGCGCCTATCTCCAGATCCAACGACTGTCTATCCCCACTCTAGATCTAATGGTTCTATACCATCCATTCAAATCCTCTCCTCTTGCATGCTATCCTATGTGTTTGGACGTAGGATTTCAATGGTCTAGATCCACACTCTATAGTTGATCTAAGGGCTGTAGTTTCTCTTCCTCCTCAACTTTGTTTTTTTCCCGATCTCAGAAGATTTTGATGCTTCAAAGGTCTCAGCCTTCGATCTTCTACTGCAAGCCGACTATTGGGTCTCTCCAACACTTATGAATAGTGTTTTCCCTCCTGAGCTTTCTCATCTATGAAGGAATTAAGAGTTTTGCGCTCTTTCTCCTGGGCTTGATTCTTAGAAGAGTCTTCCACACACCCCTTGCGCTCATTCTTCAAGTCTAAGACTTGAGTGAGTCTCGGTCTCTACTTACCTCGTAGGGAGCCTATGCATAACTACACTACCTCTCCTAAGCTTAATAGAATTTTTCCTCCAAGGGACTCTAGACAACTAGGAAGGTTGGCATGTGTACATGAGACTATGCCTAAGGTCGACGAGCTCACCGTTCGTGGCTCTAACTCAAGCCCCCTTAGGACACAAGTATTTACGAGTACCAATCATGTCCTATCCATATAATCTCTTACTGGCCTAATTATACAGCTAAGAAGTAAGGAAAGAGACATAGTATATCCATTCATAAATCAAGCGCAATTCCTAAAACATACATCGTATAACCAAATTCATGCCCAATTATTGCTAAATTACACAGAGTAAGAAATCACTTATCTATTATAGGTTGCCTCCAACCAATTGACTATGGGTGTTCGTCCTTCCACCTAACCATAGGCTCAGAGACATTCAATATTAGCACTCTGGTCACCCCCTGCCAAGCCATGATATCACTAGGGAACTCTAACTCTTCTCGAGGGTTCTCTCTCTATTTCAGTTTATGTTCGGGTCTTTTTTTTTGCAACTCAGAGATTTCTCACTCGTTTGTGCCCTCGACAAGGTTTCACATATGCTCTTCGGCATCAAGCTAGCGACCTTATGTCCATGAACCGCTGGAGAGATTCGCACCTCTCCCTTGTGAGATTCCATTCTCGTCTAGTGTGTCCTTCTCCTCTTCTATGTGTCCCTCTTACCTTGGAAGGTTTCACCGACCTATCCTGTTCCTTCTGTCAGAAGGAAACTCAGGTTTGCAGGTCCCATCAGTACTTTGGGCTGACAACCCATGTTTCCATTCATGGGGGGGTGGTTGGTGATTCAAACACCATTCTTTCTTCATTGACTGCTTTCCTTTCCTTGGGATTCGAAGGAGGTTTGTCATCCTTATCATGAAGATTTGGGGTTATTTGATATATGAACCCTGTTGTATGGTTTTCACATTCTTCCTCTAGTGATATGATGGCCAGTACTTTCAAGGCTTCACCCCCACAGTCAGTTATTGGCAACTCAAACAATAMTACATTTACATTTTCCTCATGCATTAGAATGGTAATTCCTATTCTATGATTAATTACAAATTGGGGGAAACATGGGTGTTACACCTATGATGTCCGACTAGCTGAGTGAATGTGTGTGAATGGTGGTGAGAGCAATAAATAAACAAGAGCCTTTGCTGCAATTTTTGAACTTTACATGATATATATCCAAATCAAATGTAATCAGAAGTGCATCATACATAAAGTGTTTTGATAAAGAAGCATATATGTGGATAGGTGGATTGTGTCCGTGAGGGGGAACAAAGAAAACAAATGCTCGTTTCCTAAAAGACGTAATGTCATTCCTCTCAAAATAGCATTGGACCTTCCAATAACACTCGACAGTGGTGTATGAAGCCACTAGAAGAGAAACTAGTGAAGGATGAAGCAATCAGTTATAATGAGGGGTAGAGGGGGCATATCTTGAAAGAACTAGCGATATTTCCCAATAGACACACAAAATCCGATCAAGGTGCAATTGCAGCCAACAATTTCCACCTGGGTAGATGTCCTAAAATTTGGTCACTAGGTACCTCAGTCAAAGTGTGACATTTAGATTTCCGGCCTAAGAAATGGGTCACGGGCTGGATCCCATCCAAGAGGTCGGTGCCTCAAGGGGGGACGCACATAAAAACTGGACCTCAGCCTTCATCCCTTCACGGGTATCTCCCTGCCTTATGGTGTTAGGAACACTTGACTTGGAGGATTTAAAGTTCCCTATTTGACAACTTCTATTGTTTTGAAAATGTGAGAACCGGATAACAGGGAGTTATTTGGATGCTTATCCCCGAAATCCTACCTAGACTAAAATATTTCTTTTGGCACCTCCTGTGGAGGAAAACTTAGTAAGTTTTTAGAGAAATTTTAGATGTGGTTGTTTGAGAGATTGGGGGTGTGAGCCAATCTTGTTGAAATTAAGTGGGAGGGGATAGTTTCATCAAGAAAAAGGGTGGGGTGTTTTGGAATCCCTTTGGAGAAAAATTACTTCAACCTCCACGTTTCGAGATGAAAACTATGTGAGTGAGAAGTAACTTTTGTGTGTGAATGAGTGAAAGTGTGCCAATTTTTTAATGAATTAGGTGTCACCTTGCTGCATGTGGACTTCGATTGGTCCTTACAAGTCTTTGATTACCTATTTAACTAAATGTCATTGGTATAACATTGCGGAATTCAAAATTCCCTAGGAAGATAGCATGTGGATATGTGGGTCATTTACTATTCCTTTAACTCCCTAATGTGATTTAATCTAAGAAAGATTTGAAACTATCCTAGATTGTGATCATGTGGGCATGTATGGGCCCATTACAAAACCTTTAAACTTCCCTAGTGATTTAATCTATGAAAGAAGATTTCAACACTATCCTATATTTGTAGCATGTGGGCATGTATGGGCCCATTACAAGTTTAAGGTGTGTTTGAAAAATAAACTAAGAGGAGTCCCGAGGGGGTGTTGTCCTCTCCTAAAGATTTTGTTTTTTTTAAGGGAGATGAAAGTTTCCCTCAACCTCTTTCTGATTCTCAAGATCACTTTGGAGCGTAAGAGAAGAGCATACTTAAGGATTGATATCCAATTTCTAGTCCTAATGCAAGTTTTATATGTGATGTAGAATGATTCCAACTTATATTATTAGTCAAAGCAATCCATCCATGTGGAAAAATGAAAGAAAAAGAGGAAATAATGATTTTAAACCCCCTAAGTGTCTATGTTTTGACTAATCCCTTTGTATGGAGAGGGAACTAAGTGTGGTGCATATTACAACATGCATGAAATCAATTTTAAGAACAGTAAGGGCCTTCCAAAAATCACAAAAAAGGCTTACAATGTGTATTTTTTTGCATGGGTGCACAGGTCTCAAAGTAGACAGAGGCACTCTGAGCGCCAATGCGTGAACTGAAAAATAATTTTGAGTGCAGGTGCATAGAAGGCGCTGAGTAATATAGTGATTTTGGTGCACATGTGCATAATGTGCGACTATGGGCCAATAAACCTGCACACAACTGTCACACGGCCATGAAGAAAATTTTGGATGGAATTCTCTCAACTCAGCTTTGAATTTGATGTTTTGTAGGTCGTCTTGGGCCGGTTATGGTACCTGTAGGTTAAATAAACATAAAGAAGAGCTAAAATAACCCAAATGGGATAAGAAATCGATACCTTTCCCCAGTGGAGTAGCCAATATGTTGCGCCTCTTTTCTCACCTAAATGAGAAAAACAAAGGTGCTTACAAGCTTAGTTGGGTTAGCTAAGAAACATAGCAGTAAAGGAAAGGGTTAGAAGAATAAACATAAAATACTAAGCTAAAGATTAAATTAGGAAAGGAAAAACAATTAAACTATTGTGCATAAGGACATAAGAACAAGAAACAAACAAGACTCATGTCACCAATGGAAAGGATTGTATTAGTTAAAAGAAAACACCAAAGAGAAAGGGGACTTTGGGTCCCTTTTTCCTCCAAGGGAGGGCTCTTGGAACCCCAAGATTGAGATCTTCTTACAACTTGAAAACTTGAAAGAAATGGTGAAAGAAACCCAAGCTAACCCACTCAAGAGTTGATGTGGATTTCCCAAATGGAATGATGCTAGTATGCTCTTGATGAGAAAACAGGATTCCCGAAGAGAATAACAACAACATAACCTTACAAATGAATTCCTTGAAAATGTAGTGCACCCATGGCCTTGTTTTATAGCACCACTTTGAGGCATTGTGCAACCAACTTTTAGTGTGAAAAGGGGCTATTTAGGGCACCTTTAGGTCTTTGACTAGCCACCCAGCAGGATCCAACTGAGATTTGGATGTCAAATCAACTTGGAAGCTAAATCAGAAGTGGGTGGGAGGCTGACCAACATCATAAATGCGTTGTTCTCAGGTGTGTGCGGATTTTAGCATCCATAGTCATGCATCGTGTGTATGTGTGATTTTCCTACATTTCTTGATGGTGCATGTGTGTGCATGCCCTGTGTAGTCATAGCGCATCTTGATTTTATAACTCGTTGTATAGTTTTGGACCTTTTGGAAATGATTTTTTGGTAATTTTGGTCCATGGGTGGACTCATAGCTATTTGAAGATGTTGGATTCCTATAACCATTTGCAGGTGAAATTTTAGTGATAAAACCCTTGGACATAGTGAGTTTTTCCCTTGTAACAGAAATGGAGACTCCACTGGCGATAGATATTCCTTCTAAGGGTTGAAGTATTTTTCCTTCTTACATTTCTCTTTTTCCTTTGTGTTTCTTGTCGTATAATTGATGGACAGATTCTGTTCACTCTGGGTCTGAGTTTTCATCCTTTTACCCTTGCATGGCCTTGTTTTAAAGCTTATACGCCCCTTTTTCCTTGATAGTCATGTATACACATGTGTTGTCTCACTGCAAGAAGTGTATATATGCTCTGTTCTCCTGAACAGTCGTGTATACCACTTGCACTTTCTTGTTTTCTTGGTTAGTGACTGTTGGGTAGGATTTGAGGATTACTGAGCCTTCTTAGGTCTCTGTAGTGCCTATTGAGATTATCTAGGATGATAGGAAGCCCGTTGGGAGTTGAATTTTTGGGCGTAGTATTTCTCTTTATTTTTTATTTTTTATTTTTCCTTGGTTTTTGGGCCATTTGCTTGGCTGCTTGGTATTCTTCTTTAGTGATTGATTTTATACATAGTAGAAGTTATATATCAAGTTGCTTATCAGTCCATGCATTTTCTTTTTAATACATTGAAAATACAAAAAAATAGGTGTTTTGCATTGGTTGGTATTTTTGTCTTGGAACCTTTATCATTAGCTTAACACATTTAGCGAAAGATTGCATTTTACTTCTGAGTTGCAGAGTTAAAATTGAAGATTGCACTGTTTTTATTTAGCATATCATTCATTGAAAAGTTAAAGTTAGGCTTTGCATTATATCTACTTTTATTTTTGTGCAGAGTCATAACACCATGAGTTTCATTTCCATACCTTTTTGGGTAATCACAACCAATAAAATGTATGCTTTAAACTAAAATTGATTAGTAACTTTTTTATTGTTTAGGGTGCACAAACTAGCCTAATATTTAGTGCCTTGGAATAGGATTTTGTGAGTAAACTTCTCTAAGGCAATTAAATCAACATATGTGTCTGAGACAGGGAGTTGAGAAATCCATTGTATAATTGGTAATATCAAGAGGCTCCGCTCACAGCGGAGTTAAGCATGAAGTCACGCAAAGTTTGTTGAAGGGATAACCCCTGGATACTCACCTAGCGTCAGAGATATTTCTGTGGATTTATTCGTATTTGGGGATCTTGCTAGTATCCATACCTCTGGGAGAGGTGGTACTTTCAAGGTATCAGGATTTGCTACCCTACCCATATGGTAATCTAGACTTATGACTATTCTCCTGTGCATCGGTTATACAATGGTTGATTAGTTTCTTGACTTAGGTTTCTCATAGGTTACTTGCAGGGGTTATTGTGCTTATATCCTGAGTCAGATAGGGGTCAAAAAACAAACAACCTTTATGGAGGATTACCTCTCTAGGGGGATCTGACCGACTGGTTGTTAATCCTACAAGGGCCCTTATAACTAATTCTATTACCTCCAAACTTTAGCAGGGAGACTCAGGTCCCTTCTAGATGAGGCATACCTTCTTTAGCGAGGGAGACCACTCAACCACTTTAGCCTATTTGCATGCATATTGGCCATTTGATTTTTTGGAATGCTCTTTGATTACTATCTGTCCTCTGAATATATTTTTATTTGTTGAGAGTCATAAGTCATTGTGGATTCGGACCAACTTCCTCGCAGGTCCCGTCGGTTGTTACAGTTACCACTGGTTTTTGAGCTATTTCCTTCTAAAAGGTGTAGAATTATCAGGAGTAGTACACACACACCCACTTTTCAGACTTGTGATCCCACAAGGATGAGTATTGAGTCTAGTCTTTAGAAAACTGGGATTTCATCAACTCCCAATCCCACTATAGTTAATTTCACTCCTTCGACACTTGCAACCACTACAGTTGCGGTGTCGGAGGCCTACACTAGTACTATGGCTCGACCCGTAGTCAATGGTTCATCTCTTGCCTCTAACCCTTTTGGGGGTTTTGGCCACTCACTGAGTTACAATGTTCAAACCATCCTCATGGCTACTCATCCATTTTCTTATGGTATGCCAAGTTTCACTTCCCAGTTTTCGACTACCATCCCAACTATTGGCCATAATGCTTGCCTTGGACTCTGGAGCACTACACCTCCTTACACTCCCCTTTCATTTGGTAACTCTCATGTTCCCCAAGAAAATCCTAATGTAGGAAGTGTCCCTTTCCTTAACCTAGGGTCTAATCCTTCTACAGCTGGATGGAACAACCAAGATGGTAGACAAGTTCCACCCTATATCCCTATCCCCTCGATGCTAAATTTGACCAATACTTTTGGCATAATGAATCCACTTCAGTCCCCCAGATTCCCACCTGGAGGAGGTCAATCTTATGTCATGGGCACCCCCCAACCTGGATCTAATCCAGTTGGGGGAAGTTTTAACAACCCTCAGTTTGGAGCTAATCTAACTGGGGGAGACTTTCATAACCCTTATCAGAACATTCCTGCTGGAATGATGTCCAATCCATCTTTCATGAATCCTCTCAAAGGAGGGTATTTTAATTCCGGACAAGGGTCCAGTCCTTACCGGAATCCTGGATGGAACGCAACTCCTAATACTAAGTCTTTTGTGGGAGGATGGGGTCAGGTGTCACAACCCCCTATTCCATTTTTGGCCACGCTTAATCTACCAAATTTGTGTAAACTAATGAACGACCCAGTGATTCATGATCCCACATGGCCTCCTATCCCCACCAAGATTCCGTCAGACATTCCAAAGTTCAAGGGTAAGAATGATGAGGACCTTGGTGATCACGTCACTACTTTTCACCTCTAGTGCTCATCGAATTCTTTGAATCACGATTCTATTAGATTACGATTATTTCAAAGCACTCTTATCAGGATTGTGTCACAATGGTATATTGAGCTACCTAGGGGGACATATGGGTCTTTTCAACAATTAGTGCTAGCCTTTCTTAACCATTTTTAGCTACCCATTCGTTACGATGCTGGCCTTGAACTTTTGTCAACTTTACGCTAGGGTTCTGACACTCATATTTCAGACCATATCCAAGAATGGCATAGGAGAAGATGGTTAGTTAAGACTCCCATACCGATGAACTTTATTTTAGAATGGTTTTTAAAGTCTTTGCACGCTCCTATTTCAAAGGACGTTGCTACTTCCAGGGTCTTCAATGAAGAAGAGGCCATTTTTAGAGCCCAACAATTCGATTTGATCTATGCCCAGTCTGGGATGTTATACCACCTTCTTCCCAATGGACCAAAATAGACTCATGATCCTAGAAAAGGTCCTGGGCCCCATCCCGATGGAATTGTGGGGTCCACCAATGTAAATTCTGCAGACTTCACAATGAAGTATGTCGGAGGACCAACTTCATCTGGATCCTCCAAACCCACTGTTATCACTGAAATCTCATCCGCACATGGTTACAGGAATTCATCATCTCCAAACAACTATTAGTTCACACATGGACCAAAATTACCAAAAATGCATTCCCAAAAGGTCCAAAACTATACAACCAGTTATAAAATCAGGATGCGCTATGACTATACAGGGAGTGCGCACACATGCACCATGAAGAAATGCAGGAAAAGAACACATGCACACAATGCATGATTGTGGATGCTAAAATACATGCACACCTAAGAATGACACATTTATGATGTTGGTCAGCCTCCCATCCACTTCTGGTTCAGCTTCAAAGTCGATTTGACATCCAAATCTCGGTTGAATCCAGCTAGGTGGCTAGTCAAAGACTTAAAGGTGCCCTAAACAGCCCCTTGTTCACACTAAAATCTAGTTGCATAATACCTCAAAGTTGTGCTATAAAAAGAGGCCATGGGTGCACTACATCTTCAAGTAATTCATTTGTAAGGTTATGTTGCTTCTATTCTCTTGGGGAATCCTCTTTTCTCATCAAGATCATACTAGCACCATTCCATTTGAGCTATTCACATCACCCTTTGAGTGAATTAGCTTGGGATTCTTTTACCATTTCTTTCAAGATTTTAAGTTGTAAGAAGAGCTCAATCTTGGGGGTCCAAGAGCCCTCCCTTGGAGGAATAAGGGACCCAAAGTCTCCCTTTCTCCTTGGTGTTTTATTTTCACTAATACAATCCTTTCCATTGGTGACATGATTCTTGTTTATTTCTTGTTCGTATGTCCTTATGCACTATAGTTTAATTGTTTTTATCATTCCTAGTTTAATTCTTATCGTAGTATTTTCTTATTTATTCTTCTAACCCTTTAATTTATTACTTTCTTGCTTAGCTAACCCAACTAAGATTGTAAGCACCTCTGTTTTTCTCATTTAGGTGAAAATAGAGGTGCAATAGATTGGTGACTCCACTAGGGAAAGGTATCAATTTCCTACCCCATTTGGGTTATTTTAGATATTCTTTTTGTTTAATTAACCTGTAGGTACCATAACCAGCCCAATATGACCTACAGGAAGCCAAATTCAAAGCTGAGTTGAAGGAATTTCACCCAGAATTTTCTTCACGACCGTGTCACATTTGTGCACTGGTTTATCAGCCCATAGTCATGCATCGTGCACCAAAATCACTATATTTCTCAGTGCCTTCTGTGCACTTGCACCCATTAGTCTCTATTAGTTCATGCATTGGCACTCAAAGCGCCTCTGTCTAGTCTGAGACCCGTGCACCTGTGCAAAAAAAATACATTGTAAGATGTTTGTGATCTGTGGAGGGCCCATAGCCTTCTTAGATTTGATTCCATGCATGTTATAATCTTCACTACACTTACATTGCCTCTCCATATAAAGGGATTGGTCAAAACACATAGGCACTTTGTTATCCATAATTTTGGTCGTCATGATGATGTAATGATGATGGTGAACTCAAGCTCTTCATTAGAACTCTTTCCTTAGAACAATTACCTTTGTTTCTTTCCAAAAATCATATTTTTAAGGGAGGTTCACAGGCTACTCATATATTTGCCTATGAGAATGCATGATTCTCACAGGCTGGATTAAGCTAGGGTGCGAGAAGTTCAAACTGTACCTAACTATCAGGGTGTGAACATCTTCTAAAGGAAGGAAAAAGATGAAATTCTCGAACCTTCTAGAAGGGAATCCTCTGGAAGGATGAGATGGCATTCGAATGGTTATCTAAGTACTGGCTTTCCTGATATCTTCGGATCATTCCTATCCAAGTAACTAATCTATTCTCTCCTATATATTGAAGAGGATGCTCATGGAACTAGCAAGAGATTTATTGGAGAACTAGTGGAAGATTGTGTGAAGGACTGATGCTATAGTAGCCAAGGAACTCCAGCAAGGTTTTCAAAAGTGGTTGATTTTCTTCATACAAGTGAGCAAGTGTGTGTGTCATAAATAAGGGTCATCGAAAGGAGGTTTGCAACATCAAGGCACAGGTTGTAAGTTTCACTTTCAATCAATATAATACAATAATATGTCCCTTTCCCATAAAGCTAATGTCACTTTATTGTATAACTCCTTGATCATATACATAGATTAACTATTGAATATATTGAGTTATCTTCGCTTCGATTGGTTTGTATTGTTGTGGTCTGGACGACGCAAGAGAATTGGAGCAAAATTGAAACAACAAAGACCCAAGGAAGCGATCAGAAGGTATGTTTATGAGTCTTGCCTCCTAGTTCATTCAATAGTTGTAATCTAGGGAAAGAGTATTATTCTATCTAGCTTTGTTCTAGATCTAGGTGGATCTAGGGAGATCGGTTTGTGTCCGCACTCATGGATTTATCTTGAAACAAAGTTGACGACTCCACTGGGGAATTTTCCCATTTTCTTTGTAGCCCGTTTGCATTTTTCTGTGGCCATTTTCTCTGGTTTCATTTTTCTCCTGTTTTGCCAATCTCTGAGTCTTCAGGATATCCTGATAGACTTACTGGGTCCAGAAGCCTGTCTGAATTTTCCTTTCTTTTTCAAAATTTTTGTCATATTTAGGAGTTCTCGCACTGTGTTTAACTACATCCTGCGAGAATCAATCAGGTTCGCACCCTACACATAGGGTTCAGTGCGAGTACCTCGCACCTTGCTAAAAGGTTTCCTGCGAGAATCATAGATTCTCGCACTGTGTCTAACTGCTTACCTGCGAGCAAGATTTTTCAAAATTTTGAAATTGACTTTTGGTTTTTCCAACTGCTCAGATCAGTTGATTTACATCTTATGAGCTTATTGGACTATTGATTGACATGGTTCTTGCTTTAGTTTGCATGCTTGAACAATTTTAGGGTTTCAAGGTTTTTTCTTGTCCTTTGTAACTTGACTTTATTTTCTTGGATTTTATTGGAAAATTCTTTCTCTCTGACTTCTAGAGTTGAGTGTGTCTGATTGGTTGAGAACCAGTGATTGGTTGAGAGTTAAGTGCTTGGTGTTTCTCATTTGCTTGTCGGTTCAAAATAATGTTTTCATTTGCATTGAGAAGACTCATTAGTTTTCTCTTTGTTTTTTTCTTTCATTGAAAGAGTTGATTGGGTTTTTATTGCTTGATTCTTTATGATTTGATTTTATACTTTCTCATTGATATAGTGAGAATTCTTTTTCGAAAGTGAACAATAAGTTTTTCTTTCAAAAACATTGTTTTTTGTCTTTTAAAAAACATTGAAAAATCAAATTTTAGAGTTTGTTGAAGTATTTGAAAAAGGCACATAGAGATTGTCCTTTGATAAATGATTGTTTGCATTGACATCTGAAAGGAAATTGTGCATTGCTTAGTAGTACAGAGTTGATTTGGAAGATTTTCTCTCTCTCCCATAAATAGGATTCATGGAATGAAAAGTTTTACATTTCATTATCATCCTTGCATTATTTGGTTCAGAGTCATACAACATGAGTTTCACTTCCGTTACCTTTCAGTAAACAAGAACTCTTAAAAACATTGCGTAATCTTAAAATTTTATCTAGTAACTCTTTTCTAGGGATCTTTTACACCAACATTTAGCTAGGCTAGTGCTTTGGAGTAGGCAGAGAGATACACTCTCCAAAATCTCAAAACACACAATAGCATCTTGAGTTAGGGAGTGTTAAATTCCATTTGCAACATAT
>SNQJ01S0013487.1:12921-27322 GCA_010110895.2 Picea sitchensis
TTCCCTCGCACTTGTTAATGGTTTCATCAATGACCGGTAATCAAGTGGTTTCTACCATGTTCGACTTCAACACATGTAATCATATGGTTAGATTCGTACTCTCAGGTGACGGGATTGAAGACCCTGGGTCTCATCTCTTTGATCTAGGCTGTGATGGAATATGTATAATTTTTCTGACACATAGATCCACTTTGTATGTCTCGTGGCTATGTCGTCTTTATTTGAAATTTCTTGCATGGATCCATAGTGTATTCTTGGTGGCTATGCGATATTTTGACGGCATGGATCCACGGTGTATGATTGATGGCCATGACCTATGTTTATGATGTCATTAGTCTGTTATCTAAGTATGGGAATGCCTTCCTTAGAACTAGTATGATATTCTGCAAGATGCTTGGTTGCTTGCAGGTTTCCAATTAGGTGCGCTCCTGGCTTCCGACACACACACGCAGTTTACAAATTATTTCGACTGTCACTGATTCTGGCCTCATACTTTGTGGGGATTTCTGTTACACATGATTTTGGTCATCCTGATGGTGTATTGACAATGGTGTACTCAGGCTCCTAATAAGAACTTTCTCCTGAGAAAAGTTTCATTTATCTCCTTCTAGAAAACATATTTTCAAAGTGAGTTCGCAGGCTGCTTATAGCCTAGGGTGCGAGAATGACCCATTCTCGCAGGCCACCTTCAGCTAGGGTGCGAACTTCTCGCACTGTGCTCTATACATAGGGTGTGAACTTGTTTTCAAGCTTTTAAAAGAGAAGAAGTCTCTAGGGTTCTAGAAGGGAATCTTCTAGAAAATGGGTTGGCATTCAAATGGATATCATTTTACTGGTTTCTCTGATTTGGTGGGATCATTCTCATCCATGTAAACATCTCATCCTCTCCTATATATTGATAGGATTCTCATGGAAAAGGTTAAGAAATATTAATTGAAGAATTGGTGAAGGAATTGTGTGAAGAACCCAACTTGAACAGGAGCTTGGAGACTCTAGCAGGTCTATCAAGAGGAATTGGACATTCTTCATGCAAGGATAGAGAAAGTGTGTGTGTTGGAACCAAGAGTCACTGAAAGGAAGCTTGTGACATCAAGGCGATCAGGTTGTATCTTTCACTTTCGATTAATATGATACATCAACATGTCCTTTTCCCATAAAGTCACTCTTAGTTTATTGTGTAATTCCTTGATCATATGCATAAGTTGACGATTGAATACATTTTGCTAACTTCACTTTGGTTGGTTTGTGTTGTCTTGGTCTTGACCTCACGAGAGCACCGGAGCGAAGCGGGATGAATAGAGACTTAAGGAAGCGATACAAAGGTACGTCACTTGTTCCTCCTTCCTAGCTAATTCAATGGTCGTAACTTAGGGAAAGAGTCATGTCCTGTCCTGCTTTGTTCTAGATCTAGGTGGATCTAGGGAGATCTGTTAGTGTCAGCACCTACCGATTAGTCCGATAACAAAATTGGCGACTCAACTGGGGATGGAACTCATTTTTTAGTGGTTTTTGGCATTTTTCCTTGGCCATTTTCTCTTGCCTTACCTTTCTTCATTTCTATCAATCTCTGAGTCTTTAGGACACCCTGATAGACTCTCCGGGTCCAGAAGTCCCTTCAAAATTTTTGTCTTTTTCCAAATTTTTGCCTAGTTTCAGGCCTTCTCGCACTGAACCCCACAGTGGCCTGCGAGAGTCCCTTGAGTTCGCACTGTGCATTACTGATAGCCTACAAACCCTCTTTTAAAATTTTTGGATTTAAGGTTTTTGCATGCTCAGATGCCCATATCAGTATAGGTGTCTGAAATGAGCTTCTTGGACCACTGGTTGATTATTTCTTGACTTCGGATTTTGTGCACGATCAGTCTTCAGAAATCAAAGGCTCTTCTTGTCCATCTTCTTCTCAACTCTCATCTCTTGCTTTTTCGAGCAAGGATATAATCTCTGATCTTGGGATCTGAGTACTTGTTTGGTTAGGAGCCGGTGATCGGTTTGAAAGTTGGGATTGTTTGTCATTCTCATTTGCTCATTATTTGGAAAATCATTGTTCTCATGCAATTGAAAAGACTAGTTTTGTCTGCTTGTCATTTTTGTCTCCATTGAAAGATTGGTTTGGGTTTTGTTTATTGCTTATTCGTTAGTTATTGGTTTTCCTTACTTTCACCACCATGGTGTAGATATTTTTGAAAAGTAAAAAACATTTTTCTTTTTAAAAGCATTTTCATTTTGAAAATATTAAAAATCCATTGTTGAAATTGTTGAAAGAGAACAAATAGAGAATTGTCATTGTTACGTGATTCATTGAGATTGCATTTTAAAGAAGATTGTATATCGTAGTTCAAGATTGTTCTGAAACACTTCTCTTTCCCTCCCGTACATAGGATTCATCGAACAAAAATTGATATCTTTCATTCCTATCTATGCATTGTTGGGTCAGAGTCTCACACGACATCGATTTCACCTTCG
Organism: Picea sitchensis; assembly: GCA_010110895.2. Taxonomy (NCBI): domain Eukaryota; kingdom Viridiplantae; phylum Streptophyta; class Pinopsida; order Pinales; family Pinaceae; genus Picea; species Picea sitchensis. The sequence goes on from SNQJ01S0013487.1 coordinate 15,385, forward strand.
TTTCCTTTGAGTAACAACAGCCCTTAAATAATATTGCGTAATTTTAAAATTTAACTAGTAACTCTTTTCTAGGACTCTATTACACCAACAGTTAGCTAGGCTAGAGCTTTGGAATAGGCAGAGAGATACACTCTCCAAAGCACAAAACACACAATAGCATCTTGTGTTCAGGAGTGTCAAATTCCATTTACGACATTTTGTCCTGGGAAGCCCTTCTCACACAAGGGTCAAGCATGAGGTCGCATTGATATCGACAGAGTTACTCACCCTGCTTCATTGATATTAGTGTAGAGATTGCACGTATTACGGGGGTCACTTGGAGGTATACCCAGAATGATGAGTGGAAGCCTCTCGAGTTTATTTTGGGCTAGATGTCCTGCCCTTGCGTGTGGATCGGACTGTCGATTGTCCCCCCAGGCTTTATTGTTGTCGGTGGTAACCTTAGTGGCCTATCTTCTTAGGGTCTTACACAAGGTGACTGTGAAGGGGCAAGTCTTCACGGTACCTGGAATCGACATTGGCCAAACTCACTCGGGCTCCTTGGAGGGTATACCCACACTTATGTGTGAGAGCTTGCACCAAGGTGTAAGTCCGTTAAGCAGGTCGTCAGCATAACTTTTCCACCCTAGCCCAGCCCCTTCTCGTCTCATTGTTGTGACATTGGATTTCATCACCAACTAGTGACTTTGGAATTAGAAGGTCTTGTTTTCTTAGTGTTGTTTCCTAGATTTTGTTTATTAGCGCATGTTGTTTGTTTACCCAAGTTGACCATAGGATTTTCTTCGTAAGTTTGTAACTCATTCACAATAGACCCTCCACATCATTCACGTAGAATGCAGGGCTTACCTACAAAAAATATGGAAGGTTCTCAACCCCTTCCTACAAGCTCACCAGAGGGCTCTCCTCAATAGAGTGAAGTCCAAGACGTCACCACTCCACAAGTGGAAAGAACTGACTCTCTAGAATGGTTCTGAATTACCAATTCTTGAGAGGACTTTTGACTTCACCCCAATTCTGAGAGACGTATTATGTGAGTGAATTCTTCTAGAGACTTAGTTGTGTTGTCTTCTGGATCATCGACTGGACCTTTCCCCGGACCTGAGGGCCAAGATCCTTTTTGGTCTGCTGTCATTTTTATATGGTATCTCTTTGGCTCAGGAACAGGCATTGAAATCACCATCTCACCTATGTTCCCCAAAACCTCTGACCCATATGCAGTACCTTTTACTACTGCTTATTATTTTCCTGGTACAGAAGCTCCGCGAGATGATCATGTCTTAACCATCCCTTTAGAAATGGTCCATTACATAGATACTACGAGTATTCACACCGGGATTACATCGGCTAGTCAAGCCCCAATTGGCACACCGCTCTCGCCCAGTGTCACCCTGACGCTTCCACCTGGATACCGTGCATTGAATGCTTCTATTCCCACTCCTACACAAACCCCATCTGGAACTCCTGGTGGTCCCTCATCTTCTGGACACTCTCCTCCCGGCTTCATTCTGACACTTCCTCAAGCCCCTTTCGGAGGACCTTTTCAATCCTCTATCAGTGGCACCAATCCTAGTGGCACCATCCCGTCATTCACACCAAATTACCAGATTCCTGTTGGTGGACAGTTTCACCAAGGAGGTTTGACTCAACCCCCCCTTGTAGGGAAAATTTCTATTGGAACACAAATCCCAATTGGAACACAACCCCCAATTGGAACTCAACCCCCAATTGGAGGACAACCCCCACCGACCCCACCCTACGGACAAAACATACCTCCATCTTTGGCCCAGTNCAACAGCTTCCAGCTACATCCATTATACCCCCTGGTATAGGCCAACCATATCCAAGTATGTCCAATCCTATTTGGGGCTCAAATTCTCAAACTCACGTCCCTGTTCAAGGATATAATCCCATGAGCTACTTTCCTCTACAACAACCACCAAATGTGCCTGGGTCTTCGCATTATGTGTAGACTGCTTATGGTCCCACTGGTTTTCTGACGGGACTCCCTCCCCAAAGCCACTAGTACCCGCATGTGAACAGACAGTTACCCTTCTTGGCCAGTTTGGACCTCCTGGATCTGTCAAGGATTTTAAATGATCCAATCTGTCACTCTCCCCAATGGCCTGCTATGCCAGCCAAGTTACCATATAACATCCCTAAGTTCGATGGAAAAGCGAGAGAGGACCCAAACAATCACGTGATGACTTTTCACCTTTGGTGCTCATCCAACTCCTTGATGGATGACTCTATTTGTTTACGTCTTTTTCAAAGAACTCTCACAGGTTTTGCTGCGAAGTGGTATATAGAATTACCATGAGGTTTCTTCACCAACTTCAACACCCTAGCTATGGCTTTCCTCACCCACTACCAGTTACCGATCCGTTATGAAATGGGGACTGAGATTTTGAGTTCTTTCAAAAAAAAAAATCCACTCATATATCCAATCACATTCATGAATGGCGACAGAGACGACGTCTCATCAAACTCGAACTTCTCGATCAGTTGCTGGTAGAGTGGTTCACAAAATCGTTTTTGAACGACATCAGTCGTGACATATCCATGGGTGGAGTTGTCACAGAAGAATAGGACATAATTCATGCTCAATACCTTGACCTCATTTACTCACAAATGGGTACTCTTTACGACTTACTCCCTAATGCACCTCGTCCTTCCACTTCCGCCACTTCAACTACTCCAGTTGCTTCTCATGCAGCCGATGGTGTGATTGGCACTTTCCATGCGCAACCACACTTCGCCTCAAGCAACAACCCCAAACCCTCTTCTTCTAATGTTCAAAATTCTCTGTCTCCTACCCCTCCCACCGGCAAGACTTCTAAGGTAAATGTGGTTCAATCTACCCCTGCCGGTAAAAACAAATCCAGAAAGGGAAAGGGTAAAAATAAGGAGGACAAAAATACTTCGCAAGAAGAGGAAACCAAAACTCCACTTGTTGACAATAGGGATAAGCGCAAACCCCGATACCCTTGTCTTATCCGTGGTGATGATCACTACACAAAGGATTGTCCATGATGCACCGAGGTTACTAAGTTCCTTCAAGGAGCCCCGAAACCACCCACTCTTTCCATTTTGTCCCAACCCTTCCCCTCTCAACAACAGGCCTAATTGGTCATTAATGACCAACCTTCCCCTTCTACTACGTCCTATGTATTAATGTGTACTATCGATTCAAAGAAGAATGACATCGCACTCACCACTTGAGCCAAAGATTATTCTCCCTCTAAAGAGAAGGTTGATGACATACCTCCTTCATTGGTCCAACCCTCTCCCGCGACTCCACCTACCAACGGTCCTCTTCATCTCGAACGACCGAGCCTTGACACAGTTCTTCACCCCCCTCCAAAGGGCGTTGTTCGGAAATCAGCTTTCAATCCTCATGCTCGTACTACCCAGAACTACAACATTGTTGAAGATCTGGCCCAAGCACCTTCCGCGATGTCAGCTCTCGAAGTCCTTCAAAGTTGCCCACACAATGGAAGGCACTGTTAAAAGATATCGGTGGAATCGACCTGATGGACACAAATTTAATAATTTTTGACTTGGAAGATCACGTTCCAAGGTTTACCCCTCAACTCGCATTCCAAATCCAAGTGATTGTCTCCGACAAAAGCATTTGTCGAACCGTTATCAAAAAGGGTGCCTCGACGTGTGTCATGTCTGTTACCTGCTAGAAATCCATAGGCTCTCCCTCTTTGACCGAATCCCATAACACACTCAAATCCTTCAATGGCTTCGGTTTTAAGCCTTACGGTGTCCTTCCTTCGTTGCCAATCATGCTAGAAGGCAAAATGGTCCAAGTCGAAATGGAAATCTTTGACGCTCCTCTCGATTACAATCTTCTTCTTGGCTATAGCTGGATCAATTCCATGTGCACAGTTGTGTCAACTCTTTTTGGTGTTGTACGTTTCCCACATCAAGGAAAGGTAATCATCGTCGACCAATTAGCCTTCTTTAACTCAGATACATGTACTGGCAACATACCGTTCATCGCTAATACCCCACCAGGTTACGAGAACATCGGTGTAGTTCTTCTCAAAGGCTCCTCGTTAATGGGTACTTTCCCCATTCCACCACCCGATGTTCCACACTCGTCTGTCGCTTCAATCAACATGATATCCACCTCGATTCACAGAACCCCTGCATCTCACGACCCATGGATAATACCTAACCCTGGCGATCATCTTCGTTATGGAGACCAAATGCCTTTGAGTCCGGTCGAATCTTCCTATCAGGACATTCAATCGGCAACCCCCTCTACCCCCTCTCTTGGTGAATTATCTCCAGATCCTTTCCACGTCATCTTTCCCATGAACAAGATGATTATGTCTGTCATGGAAGACACCCCTTGGAACGATGGACATCACCGGTCCATCCTCTTTCTGGAACAACACGCCATCGAGAGCTACCAATGGATCTCGACCCCGTCGACCGTTGTCGTCATTTCAACCATTCCCGACCCTACACACGATGTGTTTTCTGAAGGGAACTTAAGAAATATCTCACCCACTATTCCCCTCGACATATCCACCAAACCTGGAATTGTAAAAAATGTGCATATCGGAGCTTCGTGTTCCCCTGATGAAATTGTCACCTACAAGTCACTTTTCAAATAATTTCATGATGTATTCACCTGGAGCTATGAAGAAATGTCGGGTATCGACCCGGACATTGTGATACATGAGATTAAGACATACCCAGATGCTAAACCCGTCCGACAATGCCTTCATCCAGTTCGCCCACGTAAAGCAACTGCTATCAAGCTTTAAGTCGAGAAACTTCTCAAAGCCGACTTTATTTACCCAGTGGCCCTCATTGATTGGGTTTCCAATCTTGCCTCGACTGACAAGAAACAAGGCACAATCCGTGTATGCGTTGATTATAGGGATATTAACAAAGATTGTCCCAAAGACAACTTTCCTACCCCCTTCATCGACCAGATTGTCGACGATTGCGCCGGAAGCGAAATCTTCTCTCTGATGGATTGTTTCTCCGGATATAATCCAGTCAATATCATTCACGAGGATCAACACAAAACTGCATTCATTTTTCCTTGGGGCATTTTCGCCTATCAGAAACTTCCTTTCGGTCTAAAGAATGCTGGCGCAACTTTTCAACGCGCTATGTCTTATGCCTTCCATGATATCAAGCACATCGTGCAACCATATCTTGATGAATTACCCACTCATTCCATGTGTCGGGTCGATCATCCAATCCACCTCCGAGCCATTTTCCTTCACTGTCGATTTTACCATATACGCTTTAATCCTCACAAATGCGTTTTCTGCGTAGAATCCGGCCGACTTCTAGGCTTTATTGTTTTACGTCAAGGGATCAGGGTAGATCCTTTAAAGTTCGAGGAAATTCTCAATCTCCCTCCTCCTTCTACACTTCCCCAGTTACAAAGTTTGCAAGGGAAAGAAAACTTTCTTTGTCGCTTCATCCCAAACTACGCCAAGATAACTCGTGGATTTACGCGACTACTCAAAAAGGGGTCTGAGTTCGTATGGGATACCATCGCAAACAAAGCCTTCAAAGCATTGAAACTGTCCCTAACATGTGCTTTGATTCTCTTTCCCCCCGATTACATTCGCGATTATTTCCTCTACCTCACAACCTCGGATTACACCATCGCTATGGTTCTCGTCGAAGAGGATGATTCTCATGACAAACATGTTATCTATTACTTGAGTCGAAGTCTAACGCCCACTGAAACCAAGTACTTACATGTCGAAAAACTAGCCTTGACAGCCGTCCAAGAAGTTCAACGTTTCCGGCACTATATCCTCTCTCACAACACTACGGTGATTTGTAACTGCAACCCTATGCAACACATTCTCACCCGTCAATTGCTAGGGGGAAAATACTCCAAATGGATCATGATACTCCAGGAGTTTGACTTGGAATTCGAACGAGCTAAGTCCAAGAAGTCCTTAGTGTTTGCCGAGTTGATATGCGACTTTCCCTACTCTACAATGGAAAATGTAGCAGCCGATTCATTACCTGATGAATCCCTTTTCCTAATTAATTTCGATGATCTTTGGTATGGTGATATCATCATATATCTCCAAACCCAGACTTTCTGGCCCAATTTTTCCAGTACTGAACGACGTCGAATACGCTACCAAGCTCGTCAATATATTATCCTCGGGGATACTCTTTATCGTCGTGGGATTGACTCAGTTTTTCAACGTTGCCTCACGTTCGACGAAGTCAAGAAAGCCTTAAATGAATGCCATTCTGGAGCCTGTGGTGGTCATATGTCCGGGTATGCTACTGCCCAGAAGATCTTACGAGCAAGGTATTTTTTTCCTTCTTTATTTAACGATTGCATAATCGTCATCCAAAAATTCCATGCTTGCCATACCTATAATCATAAGATACGATCACATCCCGCTCCTCTTCACCCTGTGGTCTCCATTGGTCCCTTTGCGAAATGGGGCATCGATTTCATGACATGTCACCCCCACTCGATCGGGGGGCATGGATACATTATTGTAGTCGTAGATTATTTTACGAAATGGGTCGAGGTGATGCCGACATTTGACAATACTAGAAAGACCACATCATTATTCATTTTCAATCACATCATAGCTCGTTTTGGTGTTGCTCAGGCTATCGTCACCGATCATGGTAGCCACTTTAGAAACTTCATGATGTCCAAACTCACTGAAAATTTGGGTCTTCTCCATGAAAACTCAACGCCCTATTATCCACAGGCGAACGGCCAAGTCGAAGCGATTAATAAAGTTCTCATAACCATGCTTCGACGAATGATAGGGATTCACAAAAAAAATTGGCACACAATGTTGTTTTCAGCATTGTGGCTTACCGGACATCCGTTAAGTTCACTACTGGGTTTACACCTTTCCGGTTAGTCTATGGTTTGGAAGCCATCCTCTCGATTGAATGTGAGATTCCCTCCTTAAAAATAGTCATCGAACTCCTACCAAACACTTCTGCAGAAGAAGAACGTCTATTGTATCTCATGCGATTAGATGAAACTCGACGCGATGCTACCCTAGTCATATAAGCCCAGAATAAACATATCAAGGCCCAATACGACAAACATGTCAAGCCTCGTGTTTTCTCCGAAGGAGATCTGGTTCTCCTCTACGAACAAGATCGAGATACGCTAGGAGCTGGAAAATTTGAAGCCATGTGGCGAGGTCCTTATATTGTTAGACGAGTTTTAGAGAAAGGAGCTTACGAGTTAGTAGATTACGATGGTATCCCTTTGAGTGAACCTAGAAATGGGTTGTACTTAAAGAAGTACTATGCATAAGATCACCTGTGCATGAGTACTTGTATTTTATTGTATCATACTTCTTGTGTGTCACTGTAGTTTGCTTTTGTTGTTATCTGGTCTCTACCCTTATGTGACGTTGTGTTTTATTTCCAGATGTCAGAGTCTTCGCTACCCCACATTGGCTTCGCTGATGGCGCTAGCCATAGTACTCAGAACCTTGCTTCTGCTGCGTGGGAAATTTACGCCTCTACAAATGAACTTATCACTCTACGAGGTGTGTGCCTCAGCCGTGCGACCAACAATATTGCATAGTATAGCACCGTTATTGAATTATTGACTGATGCTATCTCGCTCAGTATCCGTCACTTGGTTGTACAACCCGATTCGCAGCTCGTAGTACTACAGTTAAGTAATGTCTATGCTATTCAAAGTCCTACTTTGTTACAGGTGTATTTGCGAATTCGCCTCTTGGAACGTTATTTTGATTATATTGAGTATCAACATATTCCTAGATGTCTAAATACATTAACTGATGCATTAGATAACTATGTATTAGACATAAATTTGGATCATTTATAAATCAATCACATCACAAGTATCACACGACACAAAATAAGCCGGTAGAAGCCGTATGTATGTATAACGATCAAATTTTTTTTTACAAAAAAGTTCTGTCCGAGGACCAAAATTTCATAATCTGAAGCTCATAGCTTCTACAAAGTGACGTCATGGATGAAGTTCACGGTAACACACGACTTCCCAGGCAACCCTACGAAGAAGTCGGCCAATAGACTCTGACACCCCCACTATATGACGTTGAGAACGTCGTGGAACCTCTCCAAGAGGCATGTCTGGAATGTCTGCAGTCAAATCCTCTAAGTTTTGTTCCATTGCTTCATAATCTTCAGTGTCCCATCGTGGCACTGGAGCCACCTCTCCTCATCGCTGAATAGGAGAAGTACCCGGAGGTCGATAAGACCCCACGTCTGTGTCATCAAAAATAATTTTTGTAATTAGACCTTGGACAAACATAAAAACATTTGCATATGATAAAATTCACAAAAAAATTTAAAAAGTGAAAAATGTGTACTTCTTACCGAGATCCCCCCACTGATCGCCCTCGGGTAGGGCCAAGTCCGAATCCCCTTGGAAGTCCAACCTGGCATAGGCATAATCATCGACCATCATCATCTGTGGTTGCAACCAGTTGAAAAAAGAATCATTGTATTTGATGATTGGTTCAGCGACATGCCGGGACATGAGATTACACCACCTCAGCATTCTCAGATCCTCTGGATCCAGTAAACCCCACTCAACCTACAACTTCAGTAAGGGAACCCTCTCAAGAAATAAGGACACGAAAAATGACTCGTACCCAAATTGCTTCAGGTCACCTCTCCTGCATTTAGTCAACTGCCTCTTCACACTACGAAGGACTGTGTCTGCCCAGTTAAAGATCTGAGGCTCACTACACTCTATGGCATACTGAAAGTAGCTCTGGAGAGCCATGTGTGGAGCAGAGCTCCCATCCATACGAGCAATGGTGAACAAAATAGTGTGAAGGGTCAAATCCTTCACCCCCCAAATGGCCACTTTTCCTTTGCTTCTTTCCGCCTCTGGAACATAGTACAAACGATAATATTCACTCATAGGCAACCCACCACCTCTGCTACCAGTCAAGATAGCATGGTACCCACACCGTGATAGTCCTGTCAAAAAATAAATGTCCTCGATATCCAAGGACAATGTGTGGACCCCTACGTGGAATACTTGTTGGTCCACATCCCACATATGAATGAGGTACTCCAACGGCCTGACTTGGGCCCTCATACATAGGATCCGAAAGAATTTCAGTAGACCACAGTCTCACAAAGAGGCAACGGTGCCCGGGTCATTCCCAACAATAACATCATCTTCTTCATGCTCTCTTTCATGCCATTCTAGTACCATGGTGATAGCCAAATGCCTACATAAGAAACATAAGAAGAAGGTCAACAACTCTCTTCAAGACTTGGTATCTTTCTCATTGAGCAAACTTTAAAGAAATTTTTCACTTTGCGATTCTCGTAGGTGCCCTTTAGGCATAGTGCAAGGTTATCGTAGGTGCCTTTGGGGCCACCTGCAAGAATCATGCATTCTCACAGGTCCCGTGTGGCTAGCCTGCGAGAATGGTTCAGTGCAAATTTGAGCCCTAAAACAAGCTCAAAAACTTGAATTTTACCAATGAAAATGAAAAATTGAACCATGAAAAGATAGAAGACAAGGAGTTTATCTCACTGCCGGAGACGGTTTGTCAAATGGATGCTCGTACCTTCCACAATCGAGCGCCAAAATTCAAGGGCAAAAGAGGGGTTTTGGGCTAAAATATTGGCAAAGTTACAATGACTATGGTAAAAGGAACTTTTACCCACTTATATTTACTTTTTGCCATTTTTATTGGTTTTTATAATTGTTTTATTTATCAAACCTAATGCCTAATACCCTTATGAGTGCGACTTTTGCATACATAATGACTTCGACGTTCATACGCAGGGATACAAATATTTTATCTCTTTTTCATCGCATGTTTAAGTTGTTTTTTTATGGTTTTTTGCACAAAACCTCGAGCTTGGTCTTTTTCCGTTTTCACGCTCGAAAATACATGAGAACGTGATCGAGCATACTTTTATCACTTTTTCGGGCTCAACAAGGTTATACGAAAAATGAACCCCTTGGAGTCCTCTTTAAGCTCTTTTCAGACTCTCTAAGCATGAAAAGATCGCCGAGTGACCTTGCTATTTTCACGCTCGTTAAAGTATTTGAAGAAAGCGTCTATTGGGTGATAATTTATCTCTTTTTTGGTCTCATCAGACTATTTTATGAAAAAGGAACTGAGAGATTTCTCTTTTAAGTGTTTTTCCAGACTCTATAATCATGAAAAACCTTCGAGTTTTCTATCTTTGGACTCATTAAACAAACATCGAAAGACTCGTAATGGGACTGAAACACTCCTTCCTAGGGTTCGTTAAACATACTCCGAAGGACTCATCCGAAGGATGAGCTTACATCAACAAGCATATGTTATCCTCCTCAAGCTTGCGTAAAAATAAAGAGGTACTCGCCGAAAATGGTGGGGGGGAATTTGGGAAAGGGATGTGTTCGTATTCGTATTATTGGCAGTAAGTGTCGCTCTTGAACATGACACCCCCCTATTCATTATCTGAAGCTGGTTTGGGAAATCCATTTGTCTCTCATTCGATTTTCTACAAGGTCATACCCTGCGTCGTCTCTGAGTCAGTGCTGCCAAATCATTGGTCGTGTCATTCATATGTTCAAGAGAAGTTCATCCGAAATTGAGTCGACCATCTACAGTTGTCCATTCTTTCCATGCCGGCCTTCTCTGTGTCCAGTTCAACTTACATCATACTATGTTCCGCCTTCAAAATCTGTAACTCATTTCATGTCATTGATGGGGGATACATCAAGGCCCTCCTGTGATGAGTTTTGTTCCGTCAACTCCAACTCATTATCCAGAAACAAGACTTAGAAATCATTTGGTACATTGGAACTTGCATGCCTCAATGGAAGGTTTCCTTGCTTTCGACAGTGGGTTTTCATCATTGACCCCCGATCGGGAGATTCCATCGGATGTTCGACCTCAACTCATTTATTCACATTCGGTGGATTGTACTAGTGTACCTTGGGAGTCATTGACATTAATGGTGATTTCTCTCGCACTTGTTAATGGTTTCATCAATGACTGGTAATCAAGTGGTTTCTACCATGTTCAACTTCAACACATGTAATCACATGGTTAGATTCGTACTTTTAGGTGACGGGATTGAATACCCTGGGTCTCATCTCTTTGATCCAGGCTGCGATGGAATATGTATAATTTTGTTGACACATAGATCCACTTTGTATGTATCGTGGCTATGTCATATTTATTTGAAATTTCTTGCATGGATCCACAGTGTATTCTTGGTGGTTATGCGATATTTTGACGGCATGGATCCACGGTGTATGATTGGTGGCCATGACCTATGTTTATGATGTCATCAGTCTGTGATCTGAGTATGGGAATGCCTTCCTTAGAACTAGTATGATATTCTGCAAGATGCTTGGTTGTTTGCAGGTTTCTGATTAGGTGCGCTCCTAGTTTTCGACACACACACGGAGTTTACAAAGTATTTCGGTTGTCACTGATTTCGGCCTCATACTTTGGGGGGAATTCTGTTACACATGATTTTGGTCATCTTGATGGTGTATTGACAATGGTGTACTCAGGCTCCTAACAAGAACTTTCTCCTGAGAAAAGTGGCATTTATCTCCTTCCAGAAAACATATTTTCAAAGTGAGTTCGCAGGCTGCTTATAGCCTAGGGTGCGAGAATGACCCATTCTCGCAGGCCACCTTCAGCTAGGGTGTGAACTTCTCTCACTGTGCTCTATACATAGGGTGTGAACTTGTTTTCAATCTTGGAAAAGAGAAGAAGTCTGGAGGGTTCTAGAAGGGAATCTTTTAGAAAATGGGTTGGCATTCGAATTGTTATCATTTTACTAGTTTCCCTAACTTAGTGGGATCATTCTCATCCATGTAACCATCTCATCCTCTCCTATATATTGATAGGATTCTCATGGAAAAGGTTAAGCAAGATTAATTGAAGAATTGGTGAAGGAATTGTGTGAAGAACCT
>SNQJ01S0013487.1:39767-59804 GCA_010110895.2 Picea sitchensis
TTGTAACAGAAATCAAAATCGACTATACTGCACAAGGAGGAGGGAGCTCAGATGGGTGGAAAAGCACAGATCTCACTCGGACGGATTGAATGGATAAAGGGTTGGCTTCTTGTTCTCTATGACATTCTCTTTCAGAGGATTCTTGCCTGCCACCTTAAAAATCCATTACAGTTACCTCCCCTGAATGGTTTAACCTGTATTCTAACTAGTGCTACAAGTGGAATTGGCCTAGAAATGGCAAAACATTTGGCAGAAGGAGGGGCACATGTTGTTATGGCATGCAGGAAAACAAGGGCCGCAAATGATTTGATATTGAAATGGAAAAAGGAATGCTCTGGGATGGCTGGCCTTCTTGGTATAGAAGTGGTAGAGTTAGATCTTCTTTCGCTAGAATCTGTTGGAAAGTTTGCATCAGCTTGGAATGCTCGACATGTCCCCTACATGTTCTGATTAATAATGTGGGCATTTTCTCCATTGGAGCACCTCAGACTTTTTCTAAATATGGCTTTGAAGAACATATGAAAGGTTTGGACGTATCCTGAGGGTCAATTGGAGAATGTTGTAAAGGCTCTTAGTTTGCTTCCCCAGATTGTAGCAAGTATCCATGCAATTCCTCCGCTTAACTTGTCTTCTGTATGTGGAGCACGAGAATATGGATCAGGACTAAGTAGTCCCGGAGAAAGAAGCCCAACAAAGTTCTAGCCTTCGCAGGATTATGAGTGCAGTAAATCAAGCCCATACAGTCCATTGGCCAGAAGACCACAGACTCAAAGGAATTGCTTTGTTGTAAAGATATATTTAATAAATGAGGATCGGATTGCTACCCGAAGCACTTATAATGAGAGAGTAAAGGTGCTTGTGCATCATGTGGCCGAGTCGATCGAGTGTATGCAATTTTCCGTGATATGACTGCTGCCAGTCTTGGTTTGAATAAATTCTGCTATTCTGGGCTAATAACTGCATTCAAGAATAGGGAACCTGTAACATAAGAGACCACATCTAAGATCATTGAACTAGTGAAGTAGTCAAAAGGTTGGTCATCTGCGGAAGTTTCCAGTGGCAATGGAGATTCTGGAATGATTGGTGTGACTGAGGAAGAACTTTACAACATTCCTATTGCTGAGATTGTACAGCGGCGTTACTTTAACAGACTATTAACCGTTTATCATACTGCTCTTCATGCTTGTGCTGATCTGGGCAGTAAAGAGGCGGTAGATACAATTTTGGAGATGCTGAAGCAAGATAGTTATGTGCCTGATCTCTTTTGTGTGACACAAGTAATGAGGTGTTACCTACGTTGCAGGGATATCAAAGGAGCTAAAAGGATATTAGATGACTACATCAGCGCTGGGAAACCTCTTGCAATGGAATTCTATACTACACTGGTACAGGGAGCAGAGGGCACACGTGCATGTTCCTCCGTTGGAAAAACCCATTGAGTTGAAGGAGACGATACTCAACTTTTTGTTGTTGGATAATTAAATGCAGAAATGATAGCTGCCATGAAAATGATGTTCACAAGCCCGGTAGGTCAAGGCAGTGAGATTGGAGGAGGTGGGGCCAGATGCTGCTCGTAAATTATTTGGTCACACACAATGGCTCGTTAACTACTGGCTGCTACAATAGGGTTTCAGTATTAGTATAGGAGACACCATTTCCGATGCTGCAACCATGGAGGTTATCAATGATACAATATCGAAAGCAAAGAAAGCAGCAGGTAGAAAGATCGATGGAGAGCGACGTCTGTCATTGGAGTCTGAGGTGGAACAAGCAATAGGCTTTCGCCATGTAATTGATTTGATTATTTCTGGGGGAAAGGTTATTATTGGTCACACTGCATGTTAGATTCCGCTCATAGCCACAACAAATTTATTATTCCCCTGCCGCAAACTGTGGTTGAATTTCCATTTCATAAAATCACCGGCTGGAGTTGGTTGGTTGTATTCAGACTACACATGCGGTAATGATGTATTATGGCAGGTGGCTGGGACGTTACCCTTCGTGTGATAATGGGGGGGGGCGTTACCATGCACCAGGCGCTCGTCAGAAGGTGATGCAGAACATGGAGGTCAAGGCGAAGTGTAGTTGGGATGCCTTACGTTGAAACGAGCAGCCCACCTGTCTAGATACTCTCCTGCGAGACTCTCTCTCTCTTCCTCTCGACAGTGCCAGTGTTTGTGGTGCAAGAATCAACGGAAGATGGTATTCTACAGATGGACGCTCCGTGATGATGGTTCGTGAGAACTGCAGTATGAATGCAGCATGAGGAGGGAGCTGGAGGAGCCATCGTCGCCCTCTCAGGTCCAGAATGGTTCAAGCTTTAAATTGTGTCGCCTACACGAGAACTTGCGGCTCAAACAGAGAAAGTGATACTCGCCATAGGAGATCTCATAAATGTTCAAGATCATGCATGTATTCGTGGCAAGGGCACAGATATTTGCTCTATGAAACTCCGTCAGCATCAGGGAGACATGTCTGTGTTTTAAGGATGCTTCCATTCAGTGACTTTATCGAGATGGTGGCCAAGATATGTCCACAGTATAGAGTACACTGTTTCAATATGCGAAACCCTAATTCCTGGCACGCGAACAATCCATCAAAGAAGTGGAATGATATCGGACTCGTCTTTAGTCCCATAGAACAAGCGATCAAAGAATCTATAACAAGTTTGCAAGAGAAGGGCTTTCTGGACAAGCTGGACTTCTCTGGCCGATGCCTAGGAGTTGGAACCAGGTATGACATGTGGGTTGAGCTTTCAAGAGGAGAAAAACAAGCTGGCATCAAGCCTGCTCCAGATACCGATTTTTTTATGAAGGCGATCGTTGTGGAAGAAGCTTATCGCCTTCAGTTTTTGAACTTGGGACAAAGTTTAAAAATGTTAGCAAATGAAAGAGACAAAGCCATGCGTAACCTGGTAGCATCGTTTGGAGATTTTGAGGTTACGACGTGCATTATAGCGAAGCATGACACGTTTGTACAGGATGTATTTAGATTCAGAATATCTTCTTGATAGGCGTATTATTACTTGTGACTTATTTTCAGTGACAACACAGCAAAGAGAACAAAAAGAAAACAGTAAACAAGTTGAACTTGCTTTCCTTTGGAGATGAAGCAGAAGAGGAGCAGAAGGTCTTGGCAGCTGTGAAGGAGAAAATCAAAAGCAGTCATGATGTACTGAATGATCCTCGGCTTTTAAAAGGAGGGTCAGAGACGGTGGAATTGGATCCTTTAGAGTCAAAGAGGAAGAAGGAAATACAATCATCTGTGAGAGAAGCGCTCACTGTTAAGAAGAATGTTGCTTTAAATGAGGAGGATGGGAAAGCACTATCTGATTCAAATAGCTGGAGGCGATAAAGTGTGAGACACATCTTTTAAACCAAATTTTGATGCATGGCCACTAGGTAGCGGAATTCCTGACTCTGAAGATTGGAGAAGCAAAGTGAAATCTTTATTGCATTCCTATTGTGTTCGAAGGATTTCTGTTAATTCATCTCCTCTATACCTGAACGAGTTTTTTCCAGTGCATACCAATGTTTGTAATAGCAGAGCTTCCGGCAGAGGTACCTGGCAGTCGCGGAGCCCAGAAGACAAAATGCTTCAAATTCCTAAAAACGCAAAGAGTTTCAGATCTTTCTTTTAAAAAGATATGATGTATGTAACGAAGGAGGAGGGGAGAACAACCCAGGAGCCTTTTCACAGGCTGGGTTTGTAATGCATTTTTTATCAAATATAGAACAAAGTTTTCAAGAGATTCTATACTTTGTCACTGTCTAATTCCGTCTTCTTCATATACTATTGTTTCTGAAGTTTTCATCATTTTTTTCTGCCTTATGTTCATTTTTTCAGCTTGTATGGATACAATTCAGTACAACCTCTGCTGTAGCTATTTGAAGCATCCCTTAATACACAATTTTTCCTCTGTTTTGCCGTGAGTAAAATAAGACCTGCGCTTTAATCGTTTTGCCTCATTTACAAGTTGTATTTGTGCGCAGCCTTTCCTTTGTCTTTCTATAAGTGAGACAAGACCTGCGTTCAGATATTTGAAGTTCCAGTGTTATTTCTTCTACTGAAAGGAAGACCAGATGCTTGGATTTTTCTTTCAGTTGTGTTCATCCCTATCTGCTACCCATCCTCATGATTTTTTAAAATGAATTAGACAAACGAGGTCATGCCTTTTGTTTCTGATCTATAAATGAGTGGAATGACTATTTTGGACCTGGTTCTTGAAGCCTCCTATGACTGACCGATCAACAAGTTTTATTTCTTTTAAAATGTGCTAAGACTTGGCTCTTTCACAGCCTAGAGTCGACTCTTGCGACAACATCCCCAAACACTTTGCAAATCATCCTTGGTATCATGGTTTGGATAATTATTCTTTCATGTATTCAATTCACAACGTAGTCAAAGATGAATCTCCATATCAACTTGCAGAGGAACAACCAGCTGATATGATGTGCATGTTTGATGGAATTTCTTACTTGGATAATCTACCCAAGTGTGATCAGTATGATGATGATCATGAGGTTGAAATAGATGTGCACTGTTCAAAGCAATCAACAACATGTCGTTGGCAGGAAGAAGATCAGTTACAAATCAGATATGACAATCAACCTTTGCACAACAATCATGACAGCGATGAAGAAAATGCAGAAAATTTCAGAGTAAGGGAAAAATCTTTGCCCTTATGTTTCTCTTCTTTTCAATTTTTGAGAGAAAATTGTAAGCGATTTGTCAATAGTAGAGAGGGAGAATGTTCTTATCAACTAGGTGAATATGCCATTGCTGATATTGAGGCTGTTCTAAACCCAGAATTGCAGCCCATGACCTACTTTGATTTTCAAATTCCAAATGAAATCTTAAAGCCCGAGACAAATTATGAGTTAATCCAAAATAACTCTGTACCATTATTCTTTAATTCATTTCAGTTTTTGAAATATAATCTTGAGTATATGCTAAAGGATGAACACACAGAAAATCAAGAAGTTTCAGTGGAACCAATGCAACAGTCATTTCAATTTCTATAGGATCCAATATCTGATGTGTTGGATGACTTGTGTTGTCAAAGTCATTTTCCATCATCCAGCTATGGACTGAAAATATGTTATGATATTGACATGATCAAGTAGTCAACTTCATTGGCTTTTTCAGCAGAAGTCACATTACAAATCCCATCAAAACATTTGAAGCCATATCAGGATTTTTTTGAGGATCTAGCCAACATAAATATAGTACCAGATCATGAGGTTGAATTGGTTGAATTTGAACATCAGGAGATAGGTCATGTCTATTATGATCCTATAGATGTCTACATGGAAGAGCTATTGTTTTCAGAATTCCCATTGATTCCCAAAGTTTTTGGAATTGTTCATAGTCCCAAAACTTTGTATTGTGAAGACCAAGCTGGAAACTACTCTCAAGCACCATTAGATGGCCTAGTTCGGATTTTGATCAAAAGCGGTAAAGAAGTAAAATTATCAGAGCAAATGCTAGATTCGCTGCACTGGCATTATTGTATCATTTAGAACAACAAAATTATCAGTAGTGTAGGGTAGGTAGCAACATTGAATAAGATCATTCATTTGAGCATCTGTTTCAGTATTGTATGGTTTCAAACAGAGTTTGCAGTTCATGATATCTAGTTCAATGTTCAGTCAAATTTGAGTTAGTTCGAAGATTGTAGCTGTAGTGACTACATGGCCCAACGAATAAAATCAGTGGTCTTCATGTTCAAGAGGTTTGAGATTCTTGACACCTCCTCATGAGCTGCCATCCCCAGGTGGAGCCTATGTTAGGGTCCTATAATTATAGGAGATCTGATGATTCAGATATCATTTGTGGGTCTCATGATGAAGTTCCTGGCTTGCCGGTCTCTCAGTTGTTTTCATTTCCCCCTCCATCCATTTCGCTCAATCCTCCATCACCCTGCATGATCCTTCGTCACCTGCTGCATCCTTCATCCACCTCTGTGACTTGTCCTTTTGTCCCCTTGGCCACATCCTGCCCACCACTTCACGAATAATTAGATTAATAAAGTTAGATTAGACTTATTAATTATTAATAATTAAGTTAGTTTGTTAATAATTAGGTTATTTTATTAATGTAAACATTAAATAAAAATCAATTAAAAAAGAAAATAATAATATAATACATTAACTAAATTAAAAACAATAAAAATAAAGAAAAATACAAATTATCCTAAGTCTAAAAAACAAAATATTAAAATAAAACCAAAAATAAAATGAAACGTAAATAAAACAAACTTAATATAATAATAAAAACATATATTAAATAAATATAACATAAACAAATAGAAAACAATTAAAATGTAACAGTAAAAATAAATTAAATAACAATTAAAAATAATACGAATAAAACAAAAACAAAGTAAAAACAAAACACATAAAATGAATAATGTAATAAATAAAATAAAAAAAAACAAAAAAAAAACAAATGAAATAAAAATATAAAGCGCACCTTATGCACTTATCCCAAGGTAAATAAATCAACACTTATTAATTAAATCAGACCCCCTGTGCTTTTCGAGCTTTAACGTGGGGGGTCTGAGTAAGTGGTATTGAGAGGGACACTTGTCACATCCTAGTGAACTTGGATCCCCCCCTCCAAATACCACTTATCACCTCAGGGGGGGTCTGACCAAAACCGCCTTCCCCTCCAAAACCACGCTCCTGAAATTTTTAAACCGTTATTTTTTCCTGTTCAACACGTCAACTTCCAAAGAGGATTCTGGGAAAATGGAGACGGATTTTAAAAAACTGAGATAGTTTTTTGTTCAAAATGGGATGAAGAACAAAAACCTCTTCCATATTGTGCACAAATTCCACCATTTGGGATAATCAAAGCTATCTTTCAACCTCATTTTTCATATTTTTGTTTCTTTTCTATTTCAGTCCTGATTTTGCGGGAGCTGTTTCAGCGATCTAGAGACGAAATTGGAGAAACCGAAGGAGGTTGTTGCTCTAGAAAAACTCATATAAAATAACCTCCTACATTTTTTGCACAGGTGTCACCATTGAGGAGAAACAAATGTCTGAGTTGACCCATTTTTTTCAGCAGATTTAGACCAGTTTTCAGTTCAGATCTTTTTGGGATTGACTTGCTATTTTCAGCTAGGAGGATAGAATTCGATCTCTTGAGCCTAAGGATTGTATTTTTTATTTATATATATGTTTTTAATAGAGTAAGGGTGGTTGAACGTGACCCAAAAATGAGCATTCATTGTTGTAATCATCTCACAGAGCCATATTCCATCAAAACAATATTACAGTTACATGATTCCTGTGTCATTATGCTGGTGAAGTTTTCCTCTATGTAATTATGTTTTCTCTGTTTTTCATATGTATTTATTTATCTATTGTTTTAAAGTTACAAATCTTATCTTAGACTAGCTTGGTTATTGAAACTACTACTTTCAATATCTAGCTTTCTTTTACTCCTCATCAACTACAATTGGGACTCCAACTCGTTAACTAATGCTTAGACTTTGACTAGTGCTATTGGGACTCATCTATTCGTGCTTATACCTGGTCATCTACTGGTGCTGGTTCTTCAATTGGATCTACTACATCTAGATGAACTGCTATTAGTGTGGGTCAAATGGGTACATAAACTACTGCTTCATTCCGTTCCGCTTGCCCGAAATGGGAGATTCTCCTCGAGTCAACTATTTTTAGCCCCGCGGATGGCAGCGAGCCCCCATCAATAGGGGGATTATTCAGATCCAGGTAAATAGGGGGGATTTGAAAGTATGGGATTGACTCTTATGCCGAGGAAGGGTAGACAAGATTCTGATTGGCGCCCTTGGATTGAAAGAAGTGCAAAGATCCAGTCTTTATCCGCTGCAATGCTAGCTGCCATTGCCTCTTGTATCACATAGGCTAGGTTCTTAATGACTAAAATTTTATCTTATTCAGGCTCAGGATTTGTTTAAAGACACCATGTTCCCAGTTTAAAGAAATATCAATGTTTTCTGCCTGAAGGTCATTCCCAGGATTCTCAACTGCCCTGTTATGATATGATTCAATCCCTTTTTATTCTTGAACATTTACCAAAATTTAAAGGATCTAGCAAAGTTCCTACCTTGCCCTGTAATCTCCCTTGTAGACCCTTCTTTGATTGGATTACATCTCTTTGACCCCATTACCCAATGGCCTTTCTCTCCTGCTCCAACCAAACCATTTAAAAACCAAATACCAATCTATCATAACTAGCCTAATATCTCATCTCAACAAAGTTAAAACTGACAGAGAGATCCCTCTCTGAGTCTTGGAGGGATAGATCCTTGACTCAAAGTGGTTTTGTGGTTACCCCTGCCATTTTCCTCCTCAACCTGGGAAATTACAGGGTGAGAACAAATTATGTGAAGTTTTGCCAGGAGGGCATCGAGCGAGTGAAAAGAGTGCACAAGAATAAATCTATTTCGAGTTCAGAGATAAGGGAAGTGTCTAGGAGAAGACACTCACAGAGTTACTGAATACTCTACAAGCTCAACAAGGAGTGCTTCAGAGGAATTCTCCAAGAGGGCACTTGCATCTTTTCGAGGGACAGAAGGGACACATACCATTGAGGTCCAAGCAATTGAAGCTCAAGGAGATAGATTTGTTGAACACTCTGGAGCAAGACCTGTGTAAGGAGTGCACTAGGCCAACACTCAGACAAAGTGTTGAATACAACCAATTGAAGGTTGGTCGAGCTCAAGGAGTGTGCAGGGAAGCAAACTCTTTCAAGTTCATAAGCTCGGGAGGAATAATACCTTTACATACAATGTTCCTGTAGAAAGAAGTAGAAGGCTGAGACACTTCAAGGTCCAAGCCACTGACAAGCTCAGGAGAGGTAGCACAAAGTTGCACGTAGAGCGCAAGTGTGCGCAGGGCAGAGGTCAAGTTTCATTGACAAAAGATGAGGAGGGAAAGTGGAAGTCAAGACCCAACATTCGAGCTCGCAGGAGGACAATCGAAGGCTGAGACCTTTGAAATGTTGGAAATATTCCAATTCAAGAATAAATTCAAAGCTCATGAGGAGGAGCGTCGACAACCACTAGGTCAGTTGCAAAGGAGGAAATCTGGACTGTTGAATCTCATGTCCAAACACCCAAAAGAGCTCACAGGAGGAAACTGATCTCAACCATAGGATCTGGGAGCGTGTGGGCCAAAAAAGGTTGGATCCAGGGAATGTGCACAAGGTTTAACTCCATTGGAGTTGCACAAGAGAGTGGAGATCGTGAAACACGAAGTCCCGAAACCATTGGGATCATCCATCATTAGAGGACAAGTGGAAACAGATCAGTATTTCGTTGACTCGCGACTCAGAGAATTCAAAGGGAAGAATTATAAGAACTCACAAAATATGAGTTCAGGACTTGATATGAGTCGTCGGATTGAGGAAGGATCTGGGTCATCAGATCTAAAGTATCAGGAGTTCGGACCTCGGGAGAATAGAGGTGAATCACATCGGAAGTTCCCGATACGTGAAATCTCAACGCGCTCATAGGTTTGGCCCCAGGTCATAGCAAGGGGTCATATGGAAAGACGGTAAGGCTGGGGCTAGCAAGTGTTAGGCCCCTGTCGGGATTTCAGAGGCCGGGAGAGTCGGGGTGACTCACAAACAAAGACCCGACATGCAAAATCGCGACATGCCTTTGTTTAGGCTCATGGTCACAACCCATGGTTGCGTGAGAGAAGCTTGCACCTGATCCTTGTTTACACGGGCCGCGTTGCACAAGGACCTATGGATTTTTTTGTGGGATTCCAATAGGGAATCGAAGGGGTGCTTCAACTTAGAGTATTAGTGCGATCCTTGACCGGGAGGTCGATGGACCTTGGGGAGGTAGGGGGTCTGTGTCAGTATTCAAAAAACATTAGGGATTGTTGATCACCAATGGGTCGATGGTCGGGCATCGACCGAAGTTTTTTATAGTTCCATTCTCCAATGAAGGTCGTCAATGACTGACTACTAGGTTGGTCGGTTTAGAGTTGTGTGCAACTTAGTCGTCAGGGAGTTCGATTGATGGCTGATGGTCGGGTTGAAATTTTTGGAAAGAATTGTTCCCACCACATGATAACATTGGTCGTCGATGGATGATAGAGAGTAGATCAATGACCCAAATTTCTTCTGACTTAAGGTCGATCGTGCATATTGCACATAAGCAAAATTGTTCAATAATTTCAACAACAAAAAAAACAAGTATGGAGACATTTTCTTATTTTTTCCATAATTATAGAAAATTGATACGTATTGGGTTGAAAAATATGGGTTTTTGTTTTCATAGAGAGGAGGTATACAAAGGTGCCAGAGAGGGCCCTTCCAATTCTGCTTGAATTTGGCAGAAATTGCAAACTAGTGGTTTTTAAAGATCTAGGTCTAGATCATTGACAAAAGTCCATATTAAGCCAAAACTATTGGGGAGAGTAAAAAAAGTAGACACAAAAATGACCCATGAAGGAACTGATTACATCCTATGGGTATTGGAATTGGGACACTGAAATAGGCCAAAATCCACTATTTTGGGCCACTTTTTGGGGATTTTTGCGATTTTCAGAGAAGGAAAAGTGACCCTATATCACAAAAATGGAAAATTTTGGTTAGTCAATACTCATCAAGGCAAACAAATTTGGTTTAATGAATTTTTTCCATCAGTGGAAAAATTGAGAGATAGCCAGTTCTACTAAAAATTCTAAAGTCTGGAAAAAATGAGTGAAGAAGGACAAAGTTGCAGATTCCAGATTGTTGTAGTTTTTTACTGGAACATCATATTGAAATTATGAGAGCTATTATGAATTCCCTATTGTTATTTTTATCTATTTCACATAAAAAAGTTTCTCTAGCTCCTGACATACGTTTTTATATAGTTGACATAAGTTGGCATTTCAATAAAATTGCACTAGTAGAGAAAATGCACAGAAAGGGGTGAAAATGGATTTTTCAAGAAGCCATAACTTTGAACTCAGAGATCGGATTGGGGAATGAGTGAAGCCATTGGAAATATATTTCAAAGAGGAATTCATATAGTGAATAATAGTGTGAATTGATGCAATGCGTTCTTCATAAATTGATGATGAAATAACATGTATTTTAATTAATGAAATGTTTTACAATACACATGTTCTAACAATGATTATTACATACACATTTCTTGTAGAATTAGAGGTACATAAAGAAAATTTAGTTGTTACATGAGGAATGGAGTTATGGAAGACTCCCATGAATCTTACAACCATGAGGAAGAGATCACGGGTCTAAATGTCGGCATGGGGAATGTTGAGGTAGAGTCAAATGGAATAAGAGATAGGAAAGAGCCTGTCACTATGAAAATCTTGCATAGGGAAGTGCAGAGCTACATAGATGATAATGAAAGGATTATGAATGCTCAGGAAGAGATACTTCACATCTTAAACATGTTGCATAATCAATTTAGAAAATATTCTAGCATCAAGCAAGTAGCCAGTGCTAGATAAGTATCAATATCTAGATCCCATTGAAAAATGGATGATCATATAAATGATAGGAATTCAAGATGCATGAAAAGGAACCATCATTATCTAAGTAATTCCACTAAAATAACTCATGCAAGTTCAGTGACAAGGAGAAGCCCAAGTTTGTCTCCTATTCATAGGAAAAGAATAAGGCCCGAGGCAGACATCTTGCAAGGTGAACTGAGGAAAATAAAGCCACCTACCTTCAATGGTGAGCACAAGAAAGGAGAATAGGAAGAGTCATGGGTATTGGAAATGAAGAAATATTTCCATATGAATGATTACCCCTCTCAGGTAGAAGCTATAATTTCCACCTACCACTTGCAAGGAAAGGCAACCATGTGGTGGGATGAGCTTAAGCAAGCAAAGAACCTTGATGAGAAGATGATCTCATGGAGGCAGTTCAAAGGATACTTCCAAGATAAATATTTTTCCGAGCATTACTATGAGAGAAAGATGAAAGAGTTATTTGAAATCAAGTTGGAAACCATGACAATGGAGGAATATGAGAAGTGTTATTTCAATTGTTGAATTATGTTGACTTCATCAAGGATGAGAAGGTCAAAATGAAAAGTTTTCTAAGTGGGTTATCCTCCTTCTATAGTGACAAGATTCAATATGATAACCCCAAGACCTTGGAAGGAACCATAAGGAGATAAATACACCTTTATGAGAAAAGAAAATGAAGGGTAGTTTTCCAAAAGGCTTGAAATGACAAGATGAAAGGGAAAAAGGACCAAAGGAAGCAAGGTTTTCGGCCACCCTTTTTCAAAATTAACTCCCAAGCAAATTATCAAGGCCATGTAGCAAAAAATGAGCAAAAGAATGCATATTCATTTGGGAAAAGGCCAAGGTAGAATCCTGTTCAGTGTTGGGGATGTGAGGTAAATCACTTATATA
Source organism: Picea sitchensis (assembly GCA_010110895.2). NCBI lineage: Eukaryota > Viridiplantae > Streptophyta > Pinopsida > Pinales > Pinaceae > Picea > Picea sitchensis. The sequence continues at coordinate 52,157 of SNQJ01S0013487.1, forward strand.
GGGAATTCCCTCACAAAGGAGAAAGAATGAGGACTGTACACAACATTCAGGACGACAAAACAGTGAAGGATATGGGAGGAAGCATGCCAATGATTTATGTATCCTTGGACAACAAGCAAGAAAAGTATCAATCCCCCATGATCAAAGTGGAAGGTAATATTGACAACCAACCCAAAACAATTTTTATTTATTCTGGATCTATCCATATTTACATAAATGATAACATTGTTGAAATATTTCACTTGCAAAGAAGTAAGCATAAGAAATATTGGTTATTTCAATTAGCCATGAAGTCTAAGAGGAAAATCAGTGAGTTGGTTAAGGATGGTTTGATAGACATGAATGGACATAGCACAAAGGTAGATGTAAAAATCATACCTTTGGGTTCATGTGACTTTCTAATTGGCATGGATTGGTTGGAAAAACAACATGTTTTCCTAGACTGTTACAATAACATAATCACATCTCTTGATGAGGAAGGAAAGCAAGGAAAGATGCAAGGAATTCCAGGAGCTATAGTTGTTAGAGAGATTTTAGCTATGCATTTGAAGAAGAGATTCATGAAGGGATGTCATACATTTGTAGCCCATATGGAGGAGGCAACCAAAGAGAAAGTGGCAAGCATTGAATACCATCCGGTCTTGAGGGATTTTGAGGATGTTTTTATAGAAATTCCAGGATTACCTCCAAAGAGAGACATTGATTTCTCTATTTATTTGGTGCCAGGAGATGCCCTAATGTCCAAGACACCTTATAGAATGGGCACACCATAAATAAAAGAGTTGTAGATGCATCTTGAATAAATTTTGAAGAAGGAGTATATACACCCAAGTGTGTCTCCTTGGGGAGCCCCGATTATTTTTGTGAAGAAGAATGATGGAACCTTAAGGTTTTGTATTGATTTCATGAAACTTAATAAGGTTAACATAAAGAATAAGTATCCTTTGCCAAGAATTGATGATTTGTTTGATCAGCTGAAAGGTGTGAGAATCTTTTCGAAGATTGAATTGAGATCAGGATATCATCAAGTAAGGATAGGGGAATTACCTTATGATTAATAAATTCAAGCTAAGGACATACGATTTTGGTCTAAAGCATTTGTTTGGACAACCAACACTAAATGTTAGGAAAACTAGATGGCTGGAATTTCTGAGTGAATGTGACTTCAAAATTAAGCATATAAAGTGAAAGGAAAATAAAGTGGTTGAACATGCACTCACTAGGAGATCTCATGAAGTGCATATTGCAACCTTTAACATGTACATGACAGATGTAAAAGACAAAATTATTATAGCAACAAATTCAGATCAGCACTATGTTAAAATAAACGAAGCATTACAAGAAGGTAATTTTTAGCAGAAATTTAATTATTATGAGTTGAAAGAGGATGCAATTATCATTTACAAGGGAAAAATATATGTGCCCAATTCCAGTGAGATGAAAAATGTAGTGCTGAAGGATATTCATAATGTGCCATATGTCAGGCACCTGAGATATCAAAAAATAATTGCAGCAGTAAGAAGCCAATACTTTTGGCCAGAAATGAAGAAAGAAGTGGCTAATTACATAGTTAGATGTCTAGAATGCCAAAACGTGAATATTGAACATAGACATCCAACAAGTTTTCTACATCCATTTACTATTTCAAATGGAAGTGGAAAGTAGTTACCATTGATTTTATTACCTAGCTGCCCAAAACAATGAAGCAACATGATTCCATCATGGTGGTGGTGGATAAATTGACTAAAGAAAAACATTTTATTCCAGTAAATACTACACACAAGGAAATAGATATTGCAAACATATACATGAAAGAAGTTTCTAGGCTACATGGGGTACCTAAATCAATAGTTTCGGATACAAATCCAAAGTTCACATCTAATTTTTGGACATGTTTGTATGTGATGGATTAGCCATCAAAGTGGGAAGATTATATCATTTAGTTGAATTTTCCTACAATAATGGGTATCATACCTCATTGAAAATGAGTCCCTTTGAATCATCGTATGGTAGAAAATGTAACACTCGAGTGAGTTCGGATAATCCAACAGACAGAGTAGTTTTTGGGTCAAAATTGTTAAAGGAAATGGAAGAGTAGATGAGAAAGTTAAAGCATAATTTAAAAGCTACCTGGGATAGGCATAAAAGTTATGCAGAAAATAGCAGAGTGTTTAGAGATTTTAAAGTGGGAGAACATGCGTTTTTGAAATTGAAGGTGAAGAGAAGTTCTCTAAGATTAGGAAGCTTCCCAAAGTTGGCAGCAAGATATTGTGGACCCTTTGAAATATTAGAAAAGATAGGCCTAGTTTCATACATGTCTGCATCCATAAGAGTGCATAATGTATTTCATGTGTCCTTACAAAATAAATATGTGCCTAACCCTAACCATATAATTGATTGGAATGTGATCTGGGTAGAGCATGAAGAGGATTTCTGAGTGGAACCAATACACATCCTAGAATGAAAAGTCAAGGTTCTTGGGAACAAATCCATAGGGACGGTAAAGGTTCAATGGACCTGCTACGGTCCTGAAATTTTGGAACCACATCTCAGATTCCTAGCCAACTCCATTGGAGACCCTGATAAAATAATGGCTCATTCCTTGGGTTAGCATTGATAAAAAAATGGTACATCCCTTGGGTTATACCTGATAAAGAGAGTGTACATCCCTTTGGTTATCCATGATAAACAAATAGTGCATTCCTTGGGTCGACGAGTTGAGACAAACATGAGATTGTGGTTGGAGTTGTTAAATTACATATTTTTTTATTTCTAAGTATTGTGAAGTAAATTTGCATATATATGTATATTGAAATAAAGCTCATCAAGGATGATGCACAATTGTATAGGAGGGGTAATGTAACATCCCCATTATAATCCCAAGTTTAATTAATTCTTATGTAGATATAATGTGTCGCTAAAACCAAAGCAATGTAATATGCAAATCATATTTCTATGTTTTAATAATAAAATGTGATGCCAGTTGCTAAGGGGAAATGGACAAGAGATGGTGGTTTAATTAATACACAAGAGAGGAGTCTGTCTAGGTTAATGGCCAAGAGGGGTCCAAGGGGGAAATACCCATGTATATTAATTTAACCCATCTTCCTAAATTTGTTAATTGTATATGAACCTTCCAATTTCTAATTGAGTGTTCCCAAATCCAATCATTGAATATATGTAAGAGGGTGGTTGTGAGTGGTCACTTCCCAAAGTTGTTGGGAACATGAGGGTTGAGTACAATCATCTTGGGGAAGAGTGTGAGTCAAGAAAGGCAAGCCAAAGGGATGAAATTCATATGGGTTGGAACAATAGTTTTACACATTGAGTTTTTGTGCATGAGGAATAGGTAGAGTGAAAAATAGAGAGCTTGGAGATGGTGCATCTATGGAGGCCAAATTCTAGAGAAATATGGAGCATAATTGGAGAAAATTGGAGCTGGAAAATTGAAGAGCCAGGTTTTTGAGCCTGAAGAGTGAACTCTTGTGTGATTTACACTAAAACAACAAGTGTTTGTTGTTGGTTTGCTAATAGTTTTTCTAGCAGGAATTTTCCTTGAGTTCCCAACTGATATATTCCTAGTTTCTTATGCTAGAGAGACCTTGATAAAAAAAATGGGATTCCCAAGGGACTGATCTCAGTGAAGGGGTACATTCCTTTGGTTCGACAGGTCGATAGGAAGAGATATGGTGGAAAATTAAGATATATGTAGGAGAGTATCAGTTGAGTTGAGAGTTTTATGAGCTGTGAGAGACCACCCTCTTTTGTGGATTGCTAGTCTCATCTCGGGGGTGACTGGCTATCGATATTTGAAACAATCATTATTTGGTTGGGTTGACCGTCTATCCCAAAAATCTTGTTGCACAATTCTTGTTTAAATATAAGTGTTTTATCTTTTTGTTGAGTTATTTACATGTGTTATTGTTCTGCATGAACTTTGTGTAAATGAGAATGATTTATATGATGTTGTAATGAGTTGTTTAGATGAATTTCATGTTGATTATTATCATGTTGTATATGCATATATTCTATGGTTTTAGACAATATTTAAATATTTTTAATTCGTATCTATAAGCTACAAGAAATTGGCTATCAGTAAAAGAGTTAAATTAACTAGTAGTAAATTTTGTTTTTATGTGTATTATGAGAAATAATGTCCCTTTGTTTGGATTGGGGGATGTTACATATGTCTAAGTTGATATCCCTTGTATATTGTACAAGGGAACTTAGTATTTCAGCTTGAGAATCTAGGTTTCTCAACAATATTCATTCCCCAAGCATGACTTGCATTAGCTAGTTGTTTTCCCCCAGCATGACTTGTAGTGGGTGGTTTCTTGTCTCCTGTATGACATAGAGTGACTGGTGATATTTCCTTATCATGACTTGTAGTGTTTGGCACATAATATAACTTGCTCCTTGTTAATTTACCCTAACATGGAAACATATATGGATATGGGTGCTAATAATGACTTGATAAATAAATCTTCCAATTTTTTTTCAGAAATTTTATATTGAATGAACCTATTCCATTTTTACCACTCATGAATATCATCAAAAATGTGTGTGGACATGTTTTTATGGAGAGTTATCAAAAGATCCATTCTATTCTCATATCGTGTAAGAAATTAAAAGTGAGGTAGGAAAGCCATGGTTAAATATGAAAAGTCATGACATGTGGAACATAGTAACTCAATGTACCTATTGGCCCTCGACCAAGTTTTGGAGAACCTTGGTCGTGTTTGACCATTTTTGGGACTTCGACAGGCTAGTCGAAGATGGAGCGCCCAGGTGAAGCGGAGATCGCGGGATCTTTCCCCCTTTTACGAGATTTTTGGGTTTAGGGATTATGTAATAGGTATGGGATGTCGGCCCAAGGGTTTACCCATGCTTAGGCCCCATTTGTAAATGTATAAATAAGTAGCTAGGCATTGTAAGAAGCATAAGAGCAGATCTAAGTTGGATTTGTGAAATATATGTAAAGGTTGTTAAGTGTGATTAGTTGTGAAGGCTCTGTGCATACTATGTGTTGAGAACTTGCAGAGTTAAGTGCAAGTGATTGTAAGAAGGCTTTGTGCTATGCCAAACTTGGGGAAGGAGGATCTAGCGAAGTGCATGTAGATCTCTTGTCCTATGCGAAGTTGGTTTTGAGGCTCTGTGCATGTAAGAATATTGAACACAAATAATAAATAAGACGAAGAGTTTGAGGACGTATCCCCACGTTGGGGGTGAACCACATATATCCTACGTTGTGATTGCTTTCTGTTATTGATGTGATTTATGCTTAGTGTTGAATCTTTATGTATGTTAGATACATATGATGTAGTAGCTTAGAGCTTAATAACATGAATGAATGCTATATATGTTTGATGTTATGTGCTAAATGGTTAGATATGCTTAGATCTTGTTGAATACTGTGTTGTTCTGTAATTAGGGTTTTTTCCCGCGATGTGAATAATGGTCAAAGACTAATGAACATTAATTTCTAATTACTTTGTTAAGTATTGTGATCGTAGATCTGTGTCCCAGCTAGGTTGTAGACACTTGAGTCCTACAACCCCCCTACCTCTACCTCAGGTGAGACTTCATCTGCTTCGCAGGTGTTTCCGAAAGGGTTGGTAGTTAGGGTTTTGTTGGTGTGTTGTTGAAGCATTGAACCCTGGGTCTTCACCTGTGCCAACAAATGGTTTCGTTGCCGTGACCTGAAACTGTGATTGATGTGAACTAAAGAAAAGAGAAAGCTTTGTGCATAGATCTGTTTCTATAGTGCACAATACTCTACTTGACTTGTGAAGCTCTATGCTAAGAAGAGAATCATGATCTGAAGAAAGAGGTAAGATCTTAAAGCTTTGTGCTTTGATAAAGGTAAGATAAGTGAAAATTTTTGCTTCGAAAGTATGAATCTAGGTGTGTTTTATAGATTTTTTCCTAGACTGAAAACTAGGGCACAACTCGAAGAAAGAAGATATGATATGAATAGATCTGATAGAAATAGTGAAATATATGTTATTCCTATGCATAGAAATAATTTTTAGACTAAGAAGTGGATGCAGGATCCTAGAAATAATGTTTTACAGGTCCATCACTGTGATCCCAGAGCGCAGTACAGGAAAGGTTGGGGATCGTTTAAGAGAAAGAGAGGATTGACTCTTTGTATAATTGCATAAGACCGGGACATATTGCTAAGGAATGCCCCGATAGAGGTCCTATTTTCCTTTTTTGTAAAGCTACTGGACATGAAGTTTTAGATTTCCCTAGAATGATTGCTAAAGTTGAGATGATGAACATGAAGTAAGAAAATCATAAGGAAGGTAAAGAGACTAAGAATATACCAAAGAACCAAAAAGAATCAGAGGCTATATTATTGCAGATGAAAGAAACACTAAATGATCACAGAGGCATCCGTTTACCAGAGATCTTAAAAGAGAATCAGTGCATAGAAACAAGAATCATAGACTTCAACATAGACTATGTATTGGATGCAAAAACACAAGTTAATATCATGACATAAAGTACTTGGGAAGTTTTGGGAAAGCCTACTATGATTCCTTCATTGGGAGGAATATGATTGTTTAAAGGAAAGCTGATAACCCTATGTGGAAGGCTTACCCATGCACCTTTGAGTGCTCATGGAACATCGATAGAAGAAGAATTCGAGGTCATCAAGTTTGTTGAGAACAATGCTCCTTTTTCACTTTTGTTAGGAAGACTTGGATTGAGAGAGATCATATCCAAAGGAAATAAGAAGAGGAAGCTATAGAACAAAGAAATAAAGAATTAAGGGATTTCATGGCTAGGAAAATAACACCCTTAATATAAGAACAAGAGGACAAGTCGAAGCAACTAAGAGCCAAAGACCTGGCTGTTGAATTTGAAAGAACGCAAGAAGGCTTAAAGAACTTATTCATGAAGAAGAGAAGAGCACCTACTCGAGACATAATAAGAGAAGAAGTATTTCTTAGAAAAACAGGATCACAGAGCAATAAAATAAAACAAATGTGGAAATAAAATACAGAAGATACACAATGCAATAGAGACACAGATATACGTGGTTCACCCAGTGTGGGCTACATCCACCAGAGAAATTATCAGGTCCTTCCTTTATTATTATCCAACAAATGAAGGGATACAACCTACAACAAACCCAATGTAATTTCCTCTTCATTCTCTCAGAGTCTCCTATTTCAGAATACAACATTCACTATGATGCATAGCCACAATACATTTCCCTCATAATAGAGGGTTGCCTTCTAGGGAAAAAAACCCTAACATAATTTCTACCATTAGATCTATGACCTTATAATGAATGATCCAGATTTACAATGAAATTACAATATACATTTACAGGGCAATTTTTCTCCCCCAAACCCCACAGAGGGGGTAACCCCCCTCTACACTCCCTCGCGTGGAAGAGTGTACATACTTTTGGGGTGTAAATACTTCATGGGGTATAAACACGACTGAAAACAAAATACCTCTAAATCATGAAGATAATCAGGCTACACAACCAACAATCTCCCACTTGGAGACTGATCTCAACAACTCCACTGCTGTTATATATGTTGGACTCTGAACCTTCTTGGACTTGGAAAATTTCTCATCTTCATCTTCATTCTTGAAGACCAACTGAAACTGAGTAGGAACTCAGTTT
>SNQJ01S0013487.1:60014-71428 GCA_010110895.2 Picea sitchensis
CTTTTCCAACTTCAACTGTCCATCTTCCAAGGTGGATCGTATGAAATGGTACCTCAAATGTATATTATTAGTCTTTGAATGGAAGGATAAGTTCTTTGCAAGAGGAATGACACTCTCACTATCACAGTACAACCTGTTATTCTCCCACTTCTTTCCCAATTCCTCCATAAACCTCTGTAACCAAATCATCTCTTTACTAGCCTCTGTAGCAACAACATACTCTGCCTCTGTTATTGAAAGTGAAACAACCTTTTGCAGTTTCGAAATCCAACTTATTGTTATTCCACCTATAGTAAAAACATACCCTATGGTGCTCCTCCTACTATCTTTATCACCTTCCATATATGAATCAACATATTCCTGTAGAAAAGTGTCTGAACCTCCAAAACATAATGCATGAGTAGAAGTACCTCTCAAATACCTAAGAATCCAATTTACTCCCTCCCAATGTTCTTTACTTGGATTGTTCATATACCTGCTCACAACTCCCACTGCATGTGCAATATCTGGTCTTGTGCAGACCATTGCATACATCCAGCTGCCAACTGTTGATGAATAAGGGACCCTGGACATGTATTCTATCTCCTCCTGTGTCTTGGGACACATTTCATTAGTTAATTTGAAATTGTTGGCTAAAGGTGTACTAACTGGTTTTTCATTCTGCATTCTAAACATCTCCAACACATTCTTTTTGTACTCACCTTGAGACAATGTCAATTTGCAATTTTTCCTATCTCTTGTTATTCTCATACCAAATATTTTCTTTGTAGCACCCAAATCCTTCATCGCAAATTAATTAGCAATTTTTTTCTTGAGCATATTTATATCTTGCATATTAGACCCTACAACAAGCATGTCATCTACATACAATATCAAGATAATATAGCTTCCATTTTTTATCTTTTTGAAATAAATACAATGATCAGAATGACATCTACTATAGCCATGTTCTGTCATAAACCTGTCAAACTTCAAATACCACTGCCTTGGAGCTTGCTTTATGCCATACAATCTCTTCTTCAACCTACATACCAAATTATCCTTCCCTTTGACCTCATACCCCTGTGGTTGTTGCATATAAATCTCTTCCTCCAAATCCCCATGGAGAAAAAATGTTTTAACATCTAATTGTTCAAGATGAAAATCTTCTACTACCACAAGACTTAAAATAGTCCTAATTGAAGTCATTTTAACAACAGGAGAAAATATTTCATCAAAATATATACCTTTCTTTTGTGCAAACCCCTATACAACAAGTCTAGCCTTGTACCGCTTTATTCCTCCATCCTCTTCCTTCAACTTGTAAGCCCATTTATTCTGCAATTCTTTTTTTCCTGCAGGCAACTGAACCAAGTCCCAAGTATGGTTATTTACCAAGGAATCCATTTCCTCTTTCATTCCTTGCTCCCACTTCTTTTTGGTGTCTACCTGCATTGTCTCTTCATAACATTCTAGTTCACCAGAATCGGTCAACAATAAATAATACAATGAAGGAGAGTATCGTTTAGGGGGTATACTTAACTTGGTAGATTTTATAACAACACTTGCAGGTTTTTGAGGTACCTGCTACTCCAGTTGTTGTACAATTTGATTTTCTGGTTCCTTTGGAATTTATTTTTCAGTGATCTCACCAAACACTGTGTATTCTTATTTTCTTTTTCCTGTTTCTTTCCCTGCAACTGATCTTTGTACATGACCTTCTCAATGAATATGACATCTCTACTCCTAATGATTTTATTATTTTCATAATCCCATAAGCGATAACCAAAATCATCAACACCGTATCCAATATAGGTACACTTCTTGGATTTTTCCTCAAGCTTTGTTCTATTTTCTTTATCAATATGGACAAATGCTTCACAACCAAAAGTTTTCAAAAAATAATAGTTTACCTTTTTCCCTGTCCATTCCTCCTCTGGAATTCTACCATCCAAAGAGCTTGAAGGTCCTTTTTTTATTAAGTAAACAACATTATCTACAACATCTACCCATAATTGTAAGGGAAAACCAACATGAAATCTCATACTCCTTTCACGCTCCATGATTGTCCTGTTCATCCTTTTTGACACACCATTTTCTTGTGGTGTTCTTGGAACTGTCTTCTCTCTACGAATCCCATGCTATGAACAGTAACCATCAAACTCCTTTCTGCAATATTCACCTCCATTATCTGATCTGAGACACTTCAAACTTTTTCCTGTCTCATTCTCAACCAAAGCTTTCATTTCTTAAAAGTGTCAAAAACATCTGATTTTTGTCGAATGCAATAAACTCAAGTTTTTCTAGTTGCATCATCAATAAAATTAATATAATAACGAGATCCACCAAGATATGATACCTGAGCTAGTCCCCATACATATGTATGCACAAGCTCTAACCTTTCATTCTTATTTTCTTTNTAAACACAATGCTCACATAAGTCCAAATCAATTTGTTTAAGATATGGAAACAAATTTCTTTTGTGAAGTATCCACATTCCCTTCTCACTCATGTGTCCCAGCCTATGATGCCACAGTGTTGTATCCACTCCTGTAGAAGCTAAAGATATATAAGAGTTAGTATTTCCAGTACATAAATACAATATACCTACCTTCTCTCCTTTTGCTATCACTGATGATCCTTTGATGACCTTCCATGTCTTATCTATAAATATGGATATACAACCTTCACTTGACAACTTCCCTGTTGAAATTAGATTTTTTCTTAAATCTGGAACATGTCTTACCTCTTTCAACAACCATTGGTTTCCATTGCGTTGCTTTATTTTTACCTTTCCCATTTCAACAATTTTGCATGGTGCATCATCACCCAAATGAACCTATCCAAAATCACCTTGAACATAATCTAGAAAATGTTTCCTATGGGGTGTGGCATGAAATGAAGCCCCTAAATATACTACCTAAGACTCATAAATATTATCTACAAAAATAATCATAGCATCTTGTAACACATCACCTGTTACATTTGCTCCCTGATTTCTCTCCTGTTGTCCAAATCTTTGTTTATTTGGAGCTCTGTAGTCTTTATTCATATGTCCTTTTATCCCACAATTAAAACACTCTGTCTTTCCAAGTTTTGACTTGGATCTGTCCTTCCTAGAATTCCCACGGTTACCTGGGCCCTTTCCTCTATCCTTTTCTCTTCCTCTATTCTCCATGTTCAACGCATTACCTAATGTCTCACATGTGCTTTTCCATCGCATTTCCTCACTATGGATAACACCAACAATATCATCAAATTTTAAAGTATTTGAACCAAAGACAGAGTTACTTACAACCATGACCAAGCCGTTCTAGCTTTCTAGCAATGAGCACAAGATTAGAAGATCCCTAACCTCATCATCAAGGTCCACTTTTATAGAACTTAGTTGATTAGTAACCATATTAAAATCATTTAAATGATCTACAATAGACCCACCTTCTCAGATCTTCATATTAAATAATATCTTCATTAGAAATACCTTATTGGATGTCGAGGGTTTTTCATACAATTTATCCAATGCATCCATCAAAGCCTTCGTTGTCTTTTCTTTTGAAATATTGAAATCCACCTATGCTGTCAAGCTCAGCCGTATCGTTCCTAGAGCCTTTCTATCAAGAATATCCCATTCTTCATCCTTCATGACCGTCGACTTCTTTTCTACTCCGCCCAATGGTAGGAATAGATCCTTCTAATATAAATAATATTCCATCTGCATCTTCCATAACTAGTAGTTTTGGCCGTTAAATTTATCGAACCTAAAACTTCCATCCTCCACCATTGCTCCCACTCAAACCAGGAACCCTCCTTTTCTGTGAGTTACCTTTCGCTCTAATACCAATTGTTAGAAAAACAGGATCGCAGAGAAATAAAATAAAACAAATGCGGAAATAAAATACAGAAGATACACAATATAATAGAGACACATATATACATGGTTCACCCAGTGTGGGCTACATCCACCAGAGAAATTGTCAGGTCCTCCCTTTATTATTATCCAACAAATGAAGGGATACAACCTACAAAAAACTCGTTGTAACTTCCTCTTCATTCTCTCACAGTCTCCTATCTCATAATACAATATTCGCTATGATGCATAGCCACAATACATTTCCCTCATAACAGAGGGTTTCCTTCTAGGGAAAAAATCCCTAACATAATTTCTACCGTTAGATCTGTGACCTTATAATGAATGGTCTAGATTTACAATGAAATTACAATATACATTTACAAGGCAATTTTTCCTCCGAGGGCCCGCTTTCCCCCGGACCCCACAGAGGGGTAACCCCCCTCTGCACTCCCTCGTGTGGAAGAGTGTACATACTTCTGGGGTGTAAATACTTCATGGGGTATAAACACAGATGAAAACAGAAGACCTCTGAATCAGGAAGATAATCAGGCTACACAACCAATAGTATTACCCTCGAACCCTGTGTAAGACCCTTAACAATGTGAAGTTACTATCCTACGAGAAGATAAGAACAAGAATGGAAAGAGGAATCCAGAGACACAGATCACCGGAAAGAAAGCAAGAAAGATCAGTAAGAAGTAAAAAAAGCTAGAAAAATTGCAGGAGGTTCCAGAGAGGACTTCGTAGAAGGAAGCGTTGCAGAACTTGAACCTCGCAAGAATTACAGAACAAAGGAGAATGACACTTTGCCACGACGAAGATATATGAATGTTGGAGGTTTCCTGACCATTAGAACAATGCTCCAGAATGACTAGAAACACAATTATTTCCAGAAACATCGCCATTGGATCGTTGGGACCATGCCATAACGAATGAAATTGTATTGATTGAGGCATTCTTGCCCGTTGGAGGATTCCATTATGACATTCTCTATTTAACCCGTCGAATGTATTACTGGGGACACTTTTACGAATTGTGATTATCTGATCCCATAGAGAACTAATTTATTTCACGCAGTTCTTATTGAGACATCTCCACCCGTTATGCTTACCTTTAGCGTTTTTCCACCTATCCGAGACATTTGATCACGAGCGTGTATGCTAAACGACCTTACCGCAGTAGAGAAATCCATCAAAGAGATATTGATTGACCTCATGGCGGAGAAGGTCATGTCCGTAGGAGCACAGGCCTCATCAACGAGAGGATTGCAAGCATCCTTGTCGACTGCAAATCGATCTGGGACATCCCGAACTGTGACAGAGAAACAGAGCAAGCATCACGATGACTTGGTGAACGTGAAGCTCATCCCGTCAGTCCTTCCCGACTATATCCCACCTCTAGCTAGTGTGGTTAGTCATGATAGAGTCTTGAGGGACTTCGACTACACACTGATCACTGTGTACCTTCCGAAAGGGATACGCGCAGTTGGACCACAGTTAGGGTAGATTATGACGATAAAGAGCATTGATTTCAACTTGGGAGACTGCAAGAATTATGGAATGCTCTCACCACATAAGTACTTGACAAAGACAATGGGGAAGAATTTGAAGATAATCCCCCAACCATGGACCATGGACATCGCAATATCAACAATCCTTAATGTCATGAATATACCACACTTCGACAGACATCAAAAGGTTAACGCATGTGTTAAACTCCTCTTGTCGTGCTTCCATGGAGGTTAACTGTGGTTGGATAGGCGCATCACTGTAGATCCATCGTTGATCCATCGGATCACTGGATTGAGCATGCAAGGACCAGACCCTGAGGATTTTTACCTAGGGAAGGTTGTAGATTGCACCCTAGCGCAACAATAAAGGACACCTACGACGATGTGGAGAAAGGGAAGTGGGGCTACAAGGTAGCCTCCATCCAAAATGGCACAATGCGCTTAGCTTGCTAGTTGATCGCTGGTAAGATCGTCAGGAAGAATAGACTGACATAGGTCATGGGGTTCGTTGTCGACCTCACAGGAAAGTGTGTCGAAGGGATGCAGATGAAATGGGTGAGCTAGATCATTAACCAGTTGGAGAAATATTGACGTGAAGTGAAATACTAGAGCTATGAGTTTCACTTCAAGTGGTTGTTGATTCTCATTGCCTTCATCGCTTGGGAGATGCCGGAGGAAGCAACCTTCCCTGAAGTCGAGTCATCTAAACAACTAGCCACGAGGTTCACTAACCTCTGGTATTCGAGTGACATGGAAAAGCAATGGAAGTCAAATGCGGTGTTCCACACCTATTACTTGTAGCTGAAGAGGGCCATTGAATCCTTCCCTCGAATGACTCTGAATACACTTCATAGGTTTAGGCCAATAGCAAAGTTCCACACAGACAGAAACTTCATTTACATCACTAAGCACGGAGATGAAATCAAGGAAGAGATCCAGTCCTATTACAAACTAACCGAGGAAGATATGGAGGAAATAACCAAGGAATGGCATGTAGAATTGCTTATACCAGTCGAACAGACAGAACTCTCTGACCCCGACCTCATCAGAAGTACTATAGTCACCCGGGAAGAGTATGATGGACCAAGCAGTAGTAATAATAAGAAGAAGGAAGAAGTACAGGAAATGCACAACACATTAGAGGAGACGACACTAGATTCACCTGAAGGGGGAGAAGGTGACGAAGTAGACAAATAAGAGGATGAAGGGGAAGAAGACAAGCAAGAATAGGGTGAAGTAACATCGCCTAAAGATCCCCTTTCAGAGACAGAGATATCCAAGAAAAGAAAGGTTTCTCCAAATAAACCCTCAATGTGGAAGAAGTAATTCATATATAAACCCCACTTACAAACTATACTTATGGTGGATGATATTGAACTCATCGTCGCAGTTGTATCATACACTTCTGAGGACATCTTGCAGTGAAGCGAAGCCAAACAAGAGACATTGTATGACCAGATCAAGGCGGAGCTCAAAGGGGTACAACAGGCTCTGTATTCGAGCCGCGTAGTGTCTACTGTGCCGTGGTCATATTGGGGCATAGAAGTAGTAGATGAACCTGCCCAACTACGTAGAATAGCAGATGTGACAGAGGCTCGCCTTCGTCGGGTCCAGGAAGAAAATGAATAGGACACAGAGGCATTGAAGGAAGAAAAGTAGGAATCCCTAGAGAAACATCGGGTTGCGTAGAAAGAGAAATACGACCTCCAGTCAAATTTTGCAGAGGACAGAGATCAACTATTGAAAGAAAAATAACAGTTGCTCACAGAGTAGATTGGAGTTAAACAAGCAGTCACTAGAGAACTTTGCTCTGTTCCAAGCCTGGCACAGATGTAAGAGGAAACAACTGAGAGCCAAGTGGGGAATCTCGTTGAAGCCATTCAGTAGCTCCAAGCAAGAGTCGTAGAACTGGAATTGCAAGCAATGTCGAGCACTCCGCAAGAAGTGCGAGATCAGAGAGAAGAAACTGCCCAGAGCGGAGTTGAAAGAATTAAGGCATTGGCCTTAGAATGCAAGCAACTCAAGAATTGAAGTACGCATACCTATGAGTGCCTTGCAGAGGACCCAAAACTAAGGACATTGGATTCACAACTCCAGGAAGCAAAGAAACAAGCAACGATAGTACATGCACAGTTGAAGCTATTGTCAGCGATTGAGAAGATGAAAAGGTCACAAGAACAACGTGCAGTTTAGCAATAGGTCCATGCCATCTAGAGTAAAGTCATGGAAGTGACCCAGAGACTTTAGTTGGTGAAGGACGAAGCCTACACCCTTTTTTAGGAGTTCGAGGGACAAGGCGCATAGCTGGAACAAGTGGTCACCACAGTGGAACAACACTTGGAAGGACATGTCACTGAGAAAGTCATTTAGGAGTTCGTCGAGCAGGAGGCCTTGGTGAAGCAAAAATTTGAGGCAGCTTGAGCCAGGATCGAGGCCTTAGAAGAAGCATTTCCTAGATCAGAGTGACTTGGGATGAGTCACAGGTGAAGTTTGGGGGCCTATTGGCCCTAAACCGAGTTTTGGAGAACCTTGGCCGTGTTTGACCATTTTTGGGACTTCGATAGGCTGGTCGAAGATGGAGCGCCCAAGTGAAGAGGAGATCACGGGATCTTGCCCCCTTTTATGGGATTTTTGTGTTTAAGGCTTATGTAACAAGTATGGTATGTTGGCCCATGGGTTCACCCATGCTTAGGCCCCATTTGTAAATGTATAAATAAGTATCTAGGAATTGTAAGAAGCATAAGAGAAGATCTAAGTTGGCTTTGTGAAAGATATGTAAAGGTTGCTAAGTGTGATTAATTGTGAAGGCTCTGTGCATACTATGTGTTGAGAACTTGTAGAGTTAAATGCAGGTGATTGTAATAAGGTTCTGTGTTGTGCCGAACTCAGGGAAGGAGGATCTGGTGAAGTGCGCGCAGATATCCTGTCCTACACAGAGTTGGTTTTGAGGCTCTGTGCATGTAAGAAGATTGAAAGAAGATAATAAAGAAGATGAAGAGTTGGTGGATGTAGCCCCACGCTGGGGGTGAACCACGTATATCATGCGTTGTGATTGCTTTGTGTTATTGATGTGATTTATGCTTAGTGTTGAATATTTATGTATGTTAGATGCATCTGATGTAGTAGCTTAGTGCTTAATAACATCAATGAATGCTAGATCTGTTTGATGATATGTGGTAAATGGTTAGATATGCTTAGATCTTGTTGAATACTACGTTGTTCTGTAATTAGGGTTTTTTCCTACGATGTGAATAAAGGTAAAAGACTAATGAACATTAATTGCTAAGTGCTCTGTTAAGTATTGTGATCACAGATCTGTGTCACAACTAAGTTGTATACACTTGAGTCCTACAACCCCCCTACCTCTACCTCGGGTGAGACTTCATCTGCTTCGCAGGTGTTGCCGAAAGGGCTGGTAGTTAGGGTTTTTTTGGTACGTTGTTGAAGCGTTGAACCTTGGGTTTGCCCCTGTGCCAATAGTACCATTTCGTGGCACTTCCAGTCATGGTTATTTGTAAAATCCTCAAATGTATACTATCATCCACCGATGAGTTTGAGGAACACCACAAGTGGTACATCATAACATGCATAGAGGGTTCTTGTTTAGTATTTTTTTGAAATTTGGGAATATATTATGGAAATATTGCAGGAATTGTTGGCAATGAAGTTTGGTGTTGGATGGGGTCATTCGTCAATCATGATAAATAAGGAATATCTAACAATTCCAAAAAAGGAAATCGTGTATTAGTGAATGGATTTGGGTTCATAGAATATGTGGCTTACAAGCTTGATGGACCTTGCAGTCCCCCCATATTACTTTCCCAAAAGGTACTCGCCCCCCTAGAGACATAACTACCCCTAGGGACATAAGGGACCCTAAATAAATTACTTCCCCCAATGCTAGGAAACACACTAGAGGTAGGAAAAAACCTAATATTGACATTCTAACCAAATGGGAAACCAACCTTTGGTATTTTCAGACCACCTAAAGGGATACTAGAGGTAGAAGGAAATCCACCTCTAATGGTAAAACCAAGGCCTTGCCCCCACCAAAAACAAATATGAATGTGGGAACTGGAATGGATGCAATGAGAATACTAACGCTATAGAAACCCATGGAATTAAATGATGTAACCGATGGAATTCCTCACATGGAGAATCCATATGTACTAGGCATGGTAGTGGAGGAACCTATCCCACTAATTGATGGTAAGGAAGAAGTCAAAGTAACTCCTACCATAACACTGGGTGATGAAGGAATAGGTACTCTCATTCTAGATGATGCACTCCCACCTAACATTAGGTGAGAATGGATAAAGTAAGACACATGATAACCAAAATGTCTATTTTGCTGAAAGAGTAAGGGATTGAAAGGCCGAGTCAAATATGGGTTAAAATTTTGTGGAGGACTTTTGTCAAACATTTCACTCTCCACGTCATCACTCCCCTATGAATATAATGAATTAATTTCTAATTCTATTGGGTAATTACTGCCATTTGTTGTGGATACTACCCTTTTCCTAGTGGATGGTGGATCTTCCTCAACAGAAGAAAGTCCACACTATCTATGTGACTGGTGAAAATGTTGTTCAACCATGGTGAAATATTATGTTTTAAGTAGGAAAACAATTATCCTATGGCTAACTAGACACCAAAACCGAAGATCACACCCCTTCAAATATAGGCTATCCATAAGAAAACCTTTGTGTTAGCACTAGAATTCACCTCCTGATTGCAGGGGAGGTAATCCTAGTACCCATAAGAGTTTTACGTCACAGCTTAGCTTTAAAGAGGTCAAATGGATGCAGGCTCAAGAAAATATTGTTTTAACTCAGAAAATAGGGACCGCCATGTACAAATAGGTGAGGTCTTGATCAACTTCAGTCAGTAAGTTGAGCTTAGGTGTGAGCAGATGGAAGACTTGGTGAGAGAGGTGAATGAGACTACTATGGGCATTAGGCCTTCCAACAGCTCAGAGAGGAAAAGATCAAACTCAAGAGAAATATTGAGATCAAACTTCAAACACTAAAATATGGTGTAAGAAACACAGTCACATCAAAAGAATAATCAAACCTCCATTATCCTGCAACTATAACAACTCGACTGGATCTTCCATGCCCTAGTCATTCAGTATAATAAGGGAAAAGATAACACAGGAAACTGATTAAAACTGGTTGCGATGCCACTATGATCAAACCTACATCACAACATCATAACTACCCTTGGCTGGATCATCCATGCCCGAGTGTTCTAACACAACTGTTATAGAGAAATGTAAAGGAATCTGACTTTCATTAAACAAGAAGTCTCAAATACAGATACATAACCAAAAGAACCAAAGCTTCATCAAAACTTTTACAATACAGGAGCCTAGCTCAACCATCGACCATAACAAAATATCAAAATGAGTCCTATATACTCAGAACAATTCGCCACTGACAACAGAGGCATGCTTTCTTTTCATTCAAGGCTTTACATCTGCATGTTATCTAGCAGACTGCGCATGCAGTCTTCTATCAGACGCGGGCTTCTGTCATATGCAATCGTGTTTCAATAGGAACTTGCAGAAGAACCGACTTGCTGAAAATCCGACCTTGCTTTCCATTTAAGTGGTCAGACAAGGTTTCACCGACCATACTCACCTTCATTAACTGTCTTCATCGGGATCCGGATAGGTTCAAGTCAACTCGTCACCTGAAAACATGATGACCACACTCTAAAATTGCACCACTGGGATCCTCGCTAGATGTTGACTGAGAATATGGCAGGTGGACTCAAAGGAAGGCGAGAGTGAGAGGGCAAGGTGAACGATGCAAACCAACACAGAACAATGAGTGATTGGTGGCCATGTGGAATTACATAGTTGGTGGAGCAGTGACCGGGAAAACGTGGGCACCAGTACACGAGAGTTGAGGTGTGAAGGTGTGGGGGTGATGTGGTGAAGGGAGAGGAGTGTAATTGGTCAGGAGGGGGACACGAAGACAAGGGTGAAGGTGACATGGGGTGGGAGTGGGAGACACATGTCAAGAGGTGTGAGGAGAAAATGAGACAGAGGGAGAGTGAAAGGCCGGCGGG
>SNQJ01S0013487.1:83290-135311 GCA_010110895.2 Picea sitchensis
AGTGGTGAGTAACACTTTCCTCGGTATGAGGGAGTGTTAAATTTTTTAATTAAATAAAGTACCAAGGCAAGTGTTTCTCTTCCCTAGGTGCCTAAGGGGGAGAAAGTGCCTAATGTGGGCCCTAGTCATTTAATTTGTGAGATACAAATTAAAAGGTGACTTTATGACTAAAGTGAGGGTGAGTGAAGAGACATCTAATCTCAGCCACTCATCTAATCTAATCTCAACCGTTAGATTAGAAAACCCCTCACCTTCCCTCATGAGGTCGATTAGGGCAAGAGGGCGCACCTATTGTTGGGTTGTTCATTCATTCTTGTTGAGAGAGAAAGAGAGAGCAAGAGAGAGGTCGAGCTCGAGAAGAGAGACATCATTTGTTGAAGGATAGAACGCATCCCAAGGCAAATAGCAGGCACAGTTTTCGAGGCAGCATATAGCAAGAAAGAATAGGCCATACAGTATGGATTTGAAGAGGTTGTACAACCATTAATGTGCACAGTTTTCGAGGGAGACACCAACAAGACATTCTAAGAGTATTGGCATGCATTCCAAGGCTGTCGTACAGTGTTTTTCAAGCACATAAATTGAGGAAGGTGCTGGGCACAATTTTCTGGGCAAGAAAATCCATACAGTCCATACAGACCTGCACAGAATTCAAGGGGTCATATTGTCATAAATTCTGGGCACATTTTTCAAGGCATTTATACTGCTAGGTTTTCCATACAGTCTTGGCAGAATTTTGGGCACAAATTTCGAGGACAGTCCATACAACATTTATTGCTGGGACAACCATATAGTGTATGGATTTCTGGTTTAGAAATGATGCAGGAGCATCGCCAACATCAAACGAGTAGCACGGAAAACAAAGGAAAGCTGGACAAACCTAGCCAAATTTTTTAATTTTCCCTTGAAGTTGATGCGCCAAATATAAATGAGATCATTTAATGAAGGTGCCTTGGTATAATGTAATCAGACCTTGAGCGCCCCACTCTCGTCTGAAGTAGATGGAGGCATTTATAGTAGTTAATGCAGGTAGATAGAAATTTAATTCTAGATTAGACTGTTTGAGAGCGCAAGAGGGAAACGGGATATAGACACCCTCATTGTGCATTGTAACATAGTTAGAAGCATTGGAGCATAGAAGAGAAGCAGAGAKYTRTGTAGAAACACCCATGTACAGTTATTTGGATTAATAGAAGAAGTTGATTCAAGTTCATGGCGTTGTGTTGTTCTCTGTGTATGTGTGTTGATTGATATGCTCATGAATGTTTGCTTCTTGTTATACATTTGCTTTGATATGCTGTGTATATGATTTCATGTTCTAAGTGAAGTCTGAAAGGAAGAGGGAATGAGTTTCAACTGTTTCTCTATCTGAGCAAGGATTCCTGCAAGGATTGCAGTTGAAGTCGTCCGCAAGGAGTGTGTTGACAGAAGGCTTAGATAGTTTAACTCTTGTTCTCGTTCACCCAGAAGTGAAATTGGGTTATAGGATCCGTGCAAGGAGTGTGCAGGCTAAGGAAAGTCTCAGCTGTGAATCTGAGCGAATCATTGAAGGACTGCTACTGCAGGTGTGCACAGAGTCAAAGGTATTCAACACTTGGGAGTGTTTGAGGATTTCCGCAAGGGGTGAGCGCAAGAGCTTCTTGGAGGCTCAGAATTGTGTAAAGCTTAGGAAGGACAAGGCTTCCAAGATTGTCGAAGGGAAGCATAGGGAGCTTGTGCTATGGAGTGTTTGAACAAGCACTGCAAAGTTACGCGTAGGAGGACCAGTTTTCACAGAGGAATACTGGGTTCACCCTGTAGAAAACATCAAAGAGGAAGAGATCAACGGTTAGGATCTTGAGGAGAAGATTTGCAAAATCCCACCAGCCGTTGGATCTGCCAAAGATGCGAGGAGGTTACGGCCGCATTCGGAGTCCAAGCTCTAGGGGTCGTGAGCCGTTGGGTCATTGATCAGTTACCGTCAACCATCCGATCTGACAGGAGTTGCACAGGATTTAACCCTCGTGAGCAGAGTAAGAACCCCGAGAAGCATCGGGATATAGAGGCGTCGGGGTTTGGGAAATAGGGAGTCACGTGGACTAGAAGTTAGGGAAATGCATCGTGAAAATCCTGACGAGTTCAGAGCCATCCATCTGTCGGGACAGGTGGCAAGGATCGAGCGTCCATCAACATTTCAGAGATTCAGAAGTCAAGAGCCCAAGACCTGTTGAATCCCAGAACGACGAAAGGATCATAGCCGTAGGATTTCAGGGAGGACATGTGTCGTGTGGTCGTCTAGATCGGGGACATGGTCGTCGGAGTTCCTGAGGTCTTGAAAGTCGGGACATCAGAAGTCTCAAAACTGCGAGGAGAAATCTGGACCGTCCATTCTTTGGGCACGTGGCAGCAATCGAAGACATCGGGGAAAGTCCTGACAGGAAGTCATCTATCGGCATTTGGGTCATCGGGATATCGGGAATCCTGGTGACAAGGTGTTTATGCATTTCAGAATCGCGAAGTCCGAAACCCCGATAAGGGGGGAAGCGCCATTGTGGGAGGCAGTTGTTAGCATAGCGGAGAATCGGGATTCGAGGGATCGTGAATCCTGAGGAAATATGTATTTGGACATTGGAAAGTCTGAAAACCCGATGGGAGGTATGACTGCGGTCATATAGAGGAGGTCACGTGGACCAAGAGTCTAGCCTGGAGGGCTAACGGAAATTGGAGCGCATCGGGATTTTGAAGCCAGAAACCCCGATGAGAGGTAAGACTGCGGTCACGGGGATAACGGTCATATGGGCTAGGAGCCTAGCCAGGAGAGCTAGTGTGTAAAGAGCACGTCGAGATTCGACGGATCATGAATGCTGAGGACAAGTGAATTTTGGCACTTGAAAGTCTGAAACCCCGACGAGAAGGAATATAAGGCTGCGGTCTTATGGAAAGCGGTCACATGGACTAGGGCATAGCCAGGAGGGGCTAAGGCAACAAAGGAGCACATCACGATATTGGAGGTCGAGACATCGGGAGTTTTGAAACCCCAAAATCCGATTCTCTATTCTTCTGTCGTCGAAGAGAACAGTGACCGGCCTAAAGACTGTAAAGTGTCGAAAAGACCTGTGGGTCCATTTCGAAGGAGATTCCAGTGGGAATCAGAAGAGCCATTCCAGCTCGAGGGGGGAAATTGAACGATCCTTAAGACCAGGAGGTCAGGCGCGGGACCTGCTGAGGTAGGTGCTCGGGTGGACGCCATCAAGTGGTATCAGATCACAGAAAGATTCTTTGATTTCTGTAGCAGAGAAAGAGAATTCCCCATGCCGTCGAGGAGAAGAGACAGACAATCACCCGATCCAGAGGAGGAAAGGGAAACGCCCAGAGGAAGGGGTAGAGAAGTGCAGAATCCATAAGTAGAAAGAGATCTGCATAACTTACGTGCTAGAGTTGTGGACATGGAGATAAAACAAAGGTGAACAGCTGATGTAGGAGATATCAGTGAGTCCGAAAATGAAGATGATGTTGGATATGGAGAAGAAGAAATCCCAGCAGAAGATGCATCAAATGAACTCTTACTTAAAGTTGTTGCAAGAATGGGTGCAAAGGTAAAAATGGACATTCCAGTTTATGAGGTAAATCTGGATGTAG
The DNA here is from genome assembly GCA_010110895.2 of Picea sitchensis. Taxonomy (NCBI): domain Eukaryota; kingdom Viridiplantae; phylum Streptophyta; class Pinopsida; order Pinales; family Pinaceae; genus Picea; species Picea sitchensis. Next base: position 86,909 of record SNQJ01S0013487.1, read on the forward strand.
AAGAGCTTCTAGACTAGATTAGAGCTCTAGACACCTATTTTGACTATGAAGATATCGAAGAGGACAAGAAGGTCAGGCATGCCATCATGAGATTAAAAGGACATGCAGCCTTGTGGTGGGATGAACTACAAGCTGACAGGCGTTGCCAAGGCAAGCAGAAAATTAAGAGCTGGGACAGGATGATTGCAAAGATGAAGGCAAAATTTATTCCCAGGGACTAGCAAATTTCTCTGTTCAGGAGGATGCAAAACCTGAGACAGAAGCTGATGACAGTGAAGGAATATACTGAAGAGTTTTACAGGTTGAATATCAGGGTAGGTCATCGTGAAAGAAATGATGAAAAAGTGGCCAGGTATATGAATGGCCTGAGATATGAGATTCGGGATGAAATGAGTATGACAACCATTCGAATTGTAGAATATGCTTATCAAATGGATTTGAAAGTGGAAGAGAAGCTGAGCCGAAAGCAAAGTCAGAGGGGCCGAGGCAAGATTCATCCCAGGGGAAAATCAGTTTCCCAGGAAAGAACCCAGAAGCCCAGGGACAACTGGAAGAAACCTCAGACTCGGACAGAAAGAGGTGGAAGCTCACAGCGAGGGCGATATGCTGAACAGAGAGAACAACATACTGAGAAGAGAGGAGGATATGCTGATAATAATAGGTTTCCTCGTACCAGAGGTAGAAGAAGAGGAAGAGGTGGAGTAATCACATGCTTCACATGTGGAAAGAATGGGCACAATTCATTCGAGTGTCCAGAGAAAAAGAAAGAAACTGGAGAAACTCACATCACCGAGGCACAGAGGCGAGATATTGAAGTAGAAGATGATGAAGGCGGAATATCGTTGATGATGTGAAAAGTCCTTTTGACACCAGAGAAAGAAATAGAAAGTTCAGTCCAAAGGACCAGAATTTTTAGAACAGTTTGCAAGACCAAGGGTTGGGCATGCAAGGTCATTGTGGATAGCGGTAGCACTGATAATCTCGTTTCAACCGAGATGGTAGAAAAGCTGGAGCCGGAAACGACTGATCATCCAAGTCCATATAAAGTTTTGTGTCTACAAAAAGGACATCGGGTAAATGTCACTAAACAGTGTTTAGTTGAGTTTAAAATAGGAGGATATAATGATAAGATTTTATGTGATGTTATTCCTATGGATGTTTGTCATCTATTGTTGGGTAGACCATGGCAATATGATAGAAATGTGATTCATGATGGGAGGATGAACACATACACCCTAAAGAAGAATGGGAGGACACACATGTTAGGTCCAATAAAGGATAAGGAGGTGAAGCCGAAAGTAAGCAACACAGTACTTCTCATGAGTGGGAAGGAACTCCTTACCGAGGTTAAGAAGAAGGAGGATCCACAGTTCATTGTGGTCAGAAAACCGAAGATTGTTCTGACTAGCACAAGAGTGGATGATTTACCAGAGGAGGTTCAGGAACTGCTGGAAGAGTTCGTTGATATAGTAGTGGACGAATTACCTCATTCGTTGCCACCAATGAGAAGTGTGAGTCATCATATCGATCTCATACCCGGAGCCAGTTTACCAAACAAAGCCGCATACAGGTTGACACCGCAGGAGAATGAAGAAGTTAAGAGGCAAGTCCAGGATTTGTTGGACAAAGGTTTGGTCAGGGAAAGCTTGAGTTCGTGTGTTGTTCCAACAGTAATCAGTTCGAAGAAATATGGAGGCTGGAGGATGTGCACTGATTCAAGGGTGATTAACAAGATAACCAGTAGGTACAGGTTTCCATTGCCGAGGATGGATTATTTAATGGATTGCTTAAGTGGAGCGAAATATTTTTCAAAGATTGATTTGAAGAGTGGATATCACCAGATTCGCATGAGAGAAGGTGATGAATGGAAAACAACATTCAAGACAAGCGAAGGTTTGTATGAATGGCTTGTTATGCCATTTGGCTTAACAAATGCGCCAAGTACCTTTATGAGGTTAATGAATGAAGTCCTAAAAGAATTCAGTGGAAAATTCATCATTGTATATTTGGACGACATACTGATTTTCAGTAAAACGGAGGCTGAACATCTGAAGCATTTGGCCATTGTGATGAAGAGATTACAGCAAGAGAAGTTGCTGATAAACATGAAGAAGTACTCATTCATGAAGACAGAGCTCGTTTACTTGGGGTTTGTTATTTCTGCAGATGAATTGAGGATGGATCCAGATAAGGTGGAGGTAATCAAGAATTGGCCATCACCAAGGAATGTATTCGAGGTGAGAAGTTTTCACGGATTGGCTAGTTTCTACCGAAAGTTCATTAGGAATTTCAGTGGAATTAGTGCAGCAATGATGGATACAGTGAAGAAAAGACATAAATATTTTCACTGGACTGAAGAGGTTGAGAAGAGTTTCAATTTGTTGAAACAGAAGATTACAGAACAACCAATTCTGGTGTTGCCGAATTTTCAAAAGACATTTCAGGTGAAGTGTGATGCAAGCGGGTTTGCAATAGGAGCAGTCTTAAGTCAGGATGACAGACCAATTGCATATTTCAGCGAGAAGCTGAATGAAGCAAAGGTGAAGTATTCCACATATGATAAGGAGTTTTATGCCATCATCCAGGCATTGAAGAAATGGAGGCACTATTTGATTCCGAAGGAATTTGTTTTATATAGTGATAACCATGCATTGCAATTTGTGACTCAACAGGAAAATTTGAATCAGAGGCATGCTAAATGGGTTGAATACATGCATAATTTCACTTTTGTGATAAAACATATTTCTGGTACTACTAACAAAGTTGTTGATGCTTTGAGCAGGAAGTGTTTGTTGTTGCAGGAGTTCAAAGTCAAGACGTTAGGTTTTGATGATCTCAAAGACATGTACGCAGATGATCCAGACTTTAAGGAAGCATATGAAGCAGCTGAGAATCCAGTTCTCAGAGATAGCAGCAAATGGGCTGAATACATGATCCAGGAAGGGTTGTTGTTTAAGGGAAATCAACTATGTATTCCAAATTGCTCCATGAGGAAGAATCTGCTGAAGGAAAAACACAGTGGAGGATTGGCTGGACACTTCGGTCATGAAAAAACATTCGCAAAGTTGAGCGAGTCATACTTTTGGCCAGGGATGCGATCAGAGGTCAAGAGGTTTGTAGACCGATGCAGAATTTGCCAGCATTCAAAGGGAAGGAAGCAGAATGCGGGTTTTTATCAACCATTACCCATACCTGAGAAGCCGTGGGATGAAATTAGCATGGATTTCATATTGGGATTGCCAAGGATGCAAAGAGGATTTGATTCGATCTTTGTGGTAGTGGATAGATTTTCCAAGATGGCACATTTCATCCCATGTCAGAAAACTAGTGACGCGACGCACATCGCGAATCTATTTTTCAAAGAAGTCGTTCAACTTCACGGCTTACCAAGGAGTATTGTTTCAGACAGAGATACAAAGTTCATGGGGCACTTTTGGAGGACATTATGGAAGAAGATGGGGACTAACTTGTTGTTTAGTTCAGCTTATCATCCTCAGACAGATGGACAGACATAAGTGGTGAACAGAAGTCTGGGAGACTTGCTGAGGAGCCTGGTGGCAGAGCACCACAACAGTTGGGACAATACATTTCCACAGGCAGAGTTTGCGTATAACAACTCAGTGAACAGAAGCACAGGCCAGAGTCCATTCTAGATTGTATATGGCATGCAACCGAGAGGAGTTTATGAATTGAGAGATTCAGAACAGACTGCTACTAGGAGCGCTAGTGCAGAAGAATTCGCGGAGGCGATGAAATAACTTCACAGCCGGGTGAAGGAGCGACTGCAGAATTCAAGTCAGGAGTCTAAGCGAAGAGCAGACCAGCATCGAAGACGACTCCAATTTGAGGTTGGTGACTTGATTCTAGCACACTTGATAAGAGAAAGGTTATTGAGAGGAACATACAATAAATTGAAGATGAAGAAAATCGAACCATGCAAGGTCTTGAAGAAAATTGGAGAGAATGCTTATGAGATTGAATTACCCAATGGGATCGAAATTTCTCCGATATTCAATGTCTCAGATTTATACCCATATAAACTTGAGGAAGCAGGAGCATAAGGTGAACAACCAGAGGTTCAGTGGAAAAAATAGATGCCAGTCGCAGAGAGATCACAGATGGAGTGCATACTGGACAAGAGAGTCAGCAAGAAGACCAGGAGGAGAGAATACTTTGAATATTTGGTCAAGTGGAAGGACCATCCAGTTGAAGATGCCAGCTGGGAAAATGAAGCATAGATTCTGAAGCATGGACAAATAGTGCAGGAGCTCATGGACAAGAGCCCATGAAGATTTTCAAGCCAGGGAGTATGATGCAGGAGCATCGCCAACATCAAATGAGCAGCGCGGAAAACAAAGGACAGCTGGACAAACCCAGCCAAATTTTTGAATTTTCCCTTGAAGTTGATGCACCAAATATAAATGAGATCATTTAATGAAGGCACCTTGGTATAATGTAATCAGACCTTGAGCGCCCCGCTCTCGTCTGAAGTAGATGGAAGCATTTATAGTAGTTAATGCAGGTAGATAGAAATTTAATTCTAGATTAGACTGTTTGAGAGCGCAAGAGGGAAACGGGATATAGACACCCTCATTGTGCATTGTAACATAGTTAGAAGAATTGGAGCATAGAAGAGAAGCAGAGAGATGTGTAGAAACACCCATGTACAGTTATTTGGATTAATAGAAGAAGTTGATTCAAGTTCATGGCGTTGTGTTGTTCTCTGTGTATGTGTGTTGATTGATATGCTCATGAATGTTTGCATCCTGTTATACATTTTCTTTGATATGCTGTGTATATGATTTCATGTTCTAAGTGAAGTCTGAAAGGAAGAGGGAATGAGTTTCAATTGTTTCTCTATCTGAGCAAGGATTCCGCAAGGAGTGCGTTGACAGAAGGCTTAGATAGTTTAACTCTTGTTCTCGTTCACCCATAAGTGAAATTGGGTTATAGGAGTTGTGCAAGGAGTGCGCAGGCTAAGGAAAGTCTCAGTTGTGAATCTGAGCGAAGCATTGAAGGACTACTGCTGCAGGTGTGCGCAGAGTCGAAGGTATTCAACACTTGGGAGTGTTTGAGGATTGCCACAAGGGGTGCGCGCAAGAGTCTTATTGGAGGCTCAAAATTGTGTGAAGCTCAGGAAGGACAAGGCTTCCAAGCTCATTGAAGGGAAGCACAGGGAGTTTGTGCCATGGAGTGTTTGAACAGGCGCTGCAAAGTTACGCGTAGGAGGACCAGTTTTCACAGAGGAATATTGGGTTCACCCCGTAGGAAACATCAAAGAGGAAGAGATCGACGGTTGGGATCTTGAGGAGAAGATTTGCAAAATCCCACCAGCCATTGGATCTGCCAAAGAAGCGAGGAGGTTACGGTCGCGTTCAGAGTCCAAGCTCTACGGGTCATGAGCCGTTGGGTCGTTGATCAGTTACCATCAACCATTCGATTTGACAGGAGTTGCACAGGGTTTAACCCTCGTGAGCAGAGTAAGAACCCCAAGAAGCATCGGGATATCGAGGCGTCGGGGTTTGGGAAATCGGGATTCACTTGGACTAGAAGTCGGGGAAATCCATCATGAAAATCCTGATGAGTTCAGAGCCGTCCATCTATCTAGACAGGTGGCAGGGATCGAGAGTCCATCGACATTTCGTAGATTCAGAAGTCAAGAGCCTGAGACCTGTTGAATCCCGGAACGAAGAAAGGATCATAGATGTAGAATTTCAGGGAGGACACATGTCGTGTGGTCGTCTAGATCAGGGACATGGTCGTTGGAGTTCCTGAGGTCTTGAAATTCAGGACATTAGAAGTCTCGAAACCGCGAGGAGAAATCTGGACCGTCCATTCTTGGGACGCGTGGTAGCAATTGGAGCCATCGGGGAAAGTCCCGACAGGAAGTCGTTTATCGACATTTGGGTCATCGGGATATTAGGAATCCTGGTGACAAGGTGTTTATGCATTTCAGAATCACGAAGTCTGAAACCCCGATAAGGGGGAAGCGTCGTTGTGGGAGCCAGCTGTCAGCATAGCGGAGAATCGGGATTCAAGGGATCGTGAATCCCGAGGACATATGTATTTGGACATTGGAAAGTACGAAACCCCGATGGGAGGTATGACTGCGGTCATATAGAGGAGGTCACGTGGACCAAGAGTCTATCCTGGAGGGCTAACGGAAATTAGAGTGCATCGGGATTTTGAAGCCAAAAACCCCGACAAGAGGTAAGACTACGGTCACGGGGATAACAGTCATATGGGCCAGGAGCCTTGCCAGGAGAGCTAGTACGTAAAGAGCATGTCGGGATTCGATGGATCACGAATCCTGAGGACAAGTGCATTTTGGCACTTGAAAGTCCAAAACCTCGACGAGAAGGAATATAAGGCTGCGGTCTTATGGAAAGCGGTCACATGGACCAGGGCATAGCCAAGAGGGGCTAGGTAACAAAGGAGTGCATCGGGATATTGGAGGTCGAGACATCGAGAGTTTGGAAACCCCGAAACCTGATTCTCTATTCTTCTGTCATCGAAGAGAACAGTGACCGGCCTAAAGACTGTAAAGTGTCGAAAAGACCTGTGGGTCCATTTCGAAGGAGATTCCAGTGGGAATCAGAAGAGCCATTCCAGATCGAGGGGGAAAATTGAACGATCCTTAAGACCAGGAGGTCAGGCGCGGGACCTACTGAGGTAGGTGCCCGGGTGGACGCCATCAAGAAATCGAGGAGCAAGCTATAGGAAAGTCTAGATAAGTTTGTGTAAATTTCTGAAGATGAATATGCTGTAAAAGAAATTTCTCAGAAGCTCATAAATAATAAAAATCCCTCTCTCACTGGTTTTCCCTTTGTGGGTTTTTCCAAGGTCGATGTTAGACCAAAAGTTTCTGTGTCTATAATTTTCTGAGTTTTTCATACTGCTAATATTTTATTTCTGCATTTAAAACGATGTTCAGAATCCTCATGTTTCAGTTCTGAAGTTTATTTTTTGCTAAGTATTTAATTGCTAATGTAAAACTGGGTTTGGGCATTTAACATTGGCTGAAAAATCAGCGAGACTGAAAATGGGTTGGGGTTTGAAAACTTAACACTTTATACATGAAATTATAGACATATAGCTCTTCCTCAAGTTCAACAACACGAGAATAACATCTTCATCAAACTTTACCTTATTCTCGCGGGACTATTTTTTGATTAGTCACAAACCCTAACTCTCAACAGGTATAAATATTTACCTGTAATGAATAAATGTATGACAATTTAACCATGGATACTCTAATATCTTTCTTCTATCTCCTAAAATTTTCATGGTCTGAAACTTCACAGAATAGAAGTTATAGTGAAAATGGAAAACCTTCTTGAATTTTAGTCTATTCTAGAGAGAGAACTTGTACAACATTCCATGCACTCAATATTTGATATGTGATTCTAAAAATTGCACAAAAATACTACAGAATGTTATATTTCCACTGAAATTGGTCTCATATAATTTGGATCCTCTATGAACAATTTATGATTGTTTTACCTGGAACACCTCATTCACACTAGTTTAAGGACTAGTCAAAAACTGCATTTTCCAAAAAGTGTATCTCCAAAAATACAATGACCCTGAAGCTAAAATATTTACCACAATAGCTTGAGATGTCTTCTTAACCTCCTCCAATTTTTTCTATTTGAATCATTCTAGAAAAAACATTTATAACGAAAATGGTAAGATGACCTTTAAATAACATACCTTAGAAAACATCATCACAAGACTTCATCCTCCCTTGGAATTTTCCCCTTCTTCACTTCATCTTCCCTCTTAAATCTTCCTCAAATATCATTGGTTACCTCAAATAAGAATCACTTACACACATAAAATATATTCAATATAATGTGTGTGTATGTACTTGTGAGTGACTTCTTGAGGTGTATATATACTTTTTCTAAGTAACCTATTTCCTTAACTTTAGGGCTACTTGAACTTTCTTAGTAAAACCACTTTACCCTTTCATTAATGAATTATAAACAATTAGGGGCTTCTTAACCCATATTGCAACCAATTAAGGGGTTTCTTAACCAATCTTTGGGGCTTCCAAATTCATGACCTCATAACTTCTCAACTGTGAGGAGCTACATGATGTTCCACCTACCATTGGAAATGACATGAATAGGACTATAAATATATGAGTGGGTTACTTGCGTTTAAACTATCCTTCATGTCCTTATTCCTCAAACAAATTTGGTATTCATGACCACACATATGGGTTTCTTGTATACTTCTTCAAAGAGTCTTCCAGTGAGGGACATGCTTAGAGTTGTGCCATAATGGGACCACTTTGGAGACTTATCCATATACACTCATCACATCTGTTGACATCAATGACAACCACTTATTGTTGACATCAATGCAAACCAATTTTCCAACAAGAATATTGGTATCCATAATAAATACTCATATAAACAGAGTGTATATATTTTATGAACAATAGGTTAATATACATTTAAACTGATAAAAATATTGTTTATGAAGTATCGAATCCCAAAGGCTAGGAAAACTATAATACCCACATAAAAATAGTTATGGTAGGGTCAATGAATTTACTAACAATTAATTCTGGTATTAATACCAAACCTTATACAAGAAAATTACCACTGATTAAAATGTTCAGAGTAAATGACACTGGGATAAAAACTAGTGGAATATCATATGTGAAGCTTATGGTAGACCATATATAACCATACCTGAGAAGCATGCCATCATATGGTAGGTGGTTGAATCAATACCATTGTTTTAAGAAAGGAAACTTGAAATCGGTACATATGTAGACTCTCGCTACCAAGGTACCGAGGGTTTATGTTCTTAGAGCATCGACCACTCTGCAATAACCATCCCTAAGAAGTATGCCATCCTATGGTAGGTGGTTGAATCAATACCCTTTTTTAAGAAAGGAAACTTGAAATCGGTACCTATGTAGACTATGGCTTCCAATTTACCAAGGGTACTCTTAGGGTACTCTTACTCTGATGAATGGAACGCGTACTCTTACGGTTGAGAGGTGAATGAATCAAATCTCTTCGAGGAAATCCATTTCTCTGATAATAATTTTTTTCCACTAACTAACTTATGATGGAGAACCAACTTAATGAATTTAGAGGTATCATTTTTTTTTAATCGAATATATGTGATGTATTTGGGTAAATCCTTGTGGATGAAATATATATATATGAGTTGTGAATGCACAATGCACAAAGAAATATGAGGTTATAAAATTACCTAACAAGAGTTGGAGACCCAAGAAATTAGCATTGTGAACGACCAGATGTCTATAAGCATAATATCTCTATGCACAAATGAAAGAATCATTAGAAAGGAAATCTCATCCAAGGTATATAACAAAACTAACCATTTTTCTTGTGATAAACTAGAAATTGTATTACAATGAGAACGCATCCTAGTGCATCAGAGTTTGGTGTCAAACTACTAAAGAAATGGAAATGGTGAAACCCTATGGTAGACGAGATGGTAGTAGTTCCATAACTTTATGAGTAGTGAAATAAAAAGAAGAGCGGGATGAAATCGTATACAAAGAAAGTTAATTAATTGGTACTAGGTTGGTGAATGCACATAGGAATTATTCATGGCACCACCATCGTGGCCTACAGATTACGTCTTATCTTGAGTTGTCATAGAGTTGAACTATCAATTCACTCAAGTCCGTATGTGACTTAAGAAACACATTCCCCAATTAGTTGACAAATGTGGGATAATTTTTATGATGGAAATATTCGAAAGGATCCTTAGTTCATTAATGAGCTAGGGTCGTGATCCTATTAGATCCTAGGTCGCATGCTAGGAAGCCCTTTAGTAAATGAAATCGGGAAGGTCTTGTGGTAGGGTGGTAACGTGTTCGATTATTACCATAATGAATCGAAAATCATAACCATTATGATATCAAATATATAGAATTCCATAGACAATAAGGATATGAATCTTGGATTATAATTGGATAATTAATTGTATGTTAGTATTTAAATTTTAGAAATGATAACATAGATGTTATACATTATCTGGATGATGAATGTTGAGACTGCTAATAAGTGTAAAGAAGAACATGGATCAAGAGAGAGAAGTAATTTCTTACTTCAGAAACTAACATTAATCCCTATGATTAATGGAACACAATGTAAATATTATGTATAAGTGTAACGGGGTCACAAATCCAATCAATGTAAAACAAAAGGAATTATGAAAATAAGGCTTGCATTTACTTGAGAAGGAAATAGGAATTATGATATGGGAGCATATGGACCTCATGTATACATATACATATGGAAGCTAACATATTTCCAACCTATCATGATGATCCATGACATTGATTTAAGAAATGTCAATAGTTGTAAGTATGAACTGATATTAAAGCATATGCTAAGAAAATGAAACAAGCATGTACTATCCATGCAGATTATTAAATAATTTCAAAAAACAAAATTGTGCTTGTAGGTGAAATTACAAATGGCATCAGAGCATGGTTCAAACATTATGGTCTTATGGGCTCAATACGAACAAAATTTTCTACTTACAAATACACATACAGATATAATTATATATTTTTTTATAAATATGATTTATTGACGTTAACTATGCTTTTGCATATATCAGAAACAAAAAACAAGCATCATGGCTGAAGAACCTGGTAAATCGACACCAAGTGGTCCACAGATGTATGCGTAACTAAATAGCAAGCAACCTTAGGATACCTCCTTAGGACTGTTGGAAACCATGCATAACATAAACGAAGAATTACAGAGTATCAAGGTAGATAATGAAAAATTACTCAACGATAGTAAAGAACAAGAAGAATTGAATTAAATCTTACTAAAAAACATGACTAATATGAAACAGTTCAGAAATATAGGACAAACATCCAATAATGATAAAAATGAATTTTCCAATGAAGAACCACACAAGCATAAATACCATCCAATAATTAGTGATAAAACAAAGTTGTCAACTAAAGGAAGTAGTGATGACAATTCTAAAGGAAGTACTTTATAGAAAATTGTACCCAAAACCAAGAAAAGGAAGTTGTGTGATAATGAACTGTCTGGTGAGTTTAAAAAGATCATACCACCTAGTTTTTATTGTAAGTCTGAGGAAGGAGAAAAATATTGGCTTCTGAACATGGGAAAATATTTTCAAATTTATAACTACCCAAGATATTTGAGGGCTAGGTTGGATTTTTACCAACTGAATGGTAAAGCTTCCATTTGGTGGTGGGAGACTAAAATAATGAATAAGATTAGAAGCAATGAACTGAATTGGAAAATATTCAAAAAGTACTTTAAACAAAATTATTTAACCAAAAGATACTACGACGAAAAATCGAAGGAATTTCATTATCTCAAACTAGGATAGATGACTATAGAGGACATTTTCACTAAGTTTATAAATTTAATGAGATATGCACCTTACTTTAGAGAGGAAAAGGTAAAGGTTCAACAATTTATGAGCTTTCTGCCTCAAGCATACAAGGATAAAATTGGGTTTCTTAATCCTAATACAATGGATGAAGTAATAAGGCACACCAAGTTATGTTTCAAACAATTCAAATAGAGGTTTGAAAAAAAAAAAACATGGCATAGTGGGAACATGGATAAGTTTGATCCTAGGAAGAAGAAATTCAAGAATCCACAACAAAAATCACATAGTGCACTGGTTAGGAGAAATAAATACAATGGACAACAAAGTGTATCAACTCAGAACAATAGTAAACCGACATATTTGGTAAATAAGACAATTAGGATTCCTTTAGAGTGTTGCGGTTATTGATCCGAAAAATCCTTAGATGCTTATTAATATTTCAATACACAAAAATCATCTACTTTATCTTCAAAATAAAATGATCGCTTTACTGTATGCAAATTACATGTGAAAAATGTATCTAACCAATTCCACTTTAATGATAAAACGACTTGCAAATAATTGAAATTGAAATGAAAAACAATAATGCAATCATGCACACAAGTTGGAAAAATTGAGTACACCCAGTTTAGGTTACCTCTCCGGGTCTTCTTCCAATAGATACCTTCTTTTATTAATTCTCAAATGATTTTGTTTTACAATTACCTTTTCATATGTTCCCCAAATGTAGAAATGGAATGCGGCGTTGAATTCCTGGAAAAATATCATGCAAAATGAGCACAATGTTCTTGCAAATGTATCAAGGTACCCCTTGGCATGATTTACGGTGTAGCCTCAAAAATTTAATACCATCAAGCATGAGTTACGAGACTAAACTTTGCATTAAATTTTGTTTACAACCTTAGTCTGTGCACCCATCAAATAGGCCTCTTAACCGAATTTGGAATTTGTGGCACGCATTAACTATAAATTATGTGGTTTATTTTAACAAACCCACACATATATCCTGTTGGTTAAAACTGTGGCATATAAAATGGTAGGTCAGGGGTTATATTCCTCGTGATCCTTGGCATATTCCATAGTTTGTTTGGCATGTTATTATAACCATATAACATATGGTTACGATGGAATAATTGTGTTATCCTCCTGTGCAAACCATGGTGTGGGTCACATGGTATACATATATACAAAGAGCCAAGGTTCAAGGTCTTAGGCCCTCGGCCCTTTGGTCCCCCATTACAAATTTATTACAATTTTAAATATAATTGCAAACATATAATGTTAAGAACCTTTTCATGGTGCGTTGGTAGTGGGGGCTATGTTAAGGCTTATGGAGGTCATGGGTTTGACCCCCATCTACTCCATAAAGTTTACATAACTCTAGTCATTATAGGCCAATGGAAGGTCACCACGTGGTGACCTCTCATTGGCTTGGCCTTCCCACGTGGCATTAAATAGGGCGTGGTCCCCTTAACCAAATTTGGATTTTCTGGCACGCATTAACTATAAATTCAAATTTGGTTAAGGGGGGCACGCCATGTGCGCCCATTAAATAGGGCATGGGCCCCTTAACCAAATTTGGATTTTGTGGCACACATTAACTATAAATTATGTGGTTTGTTTTAACAAACCCACACATATAGCTTGTTGACCATGGCATATAAAATGGTAGGTCAGGGGTTATTTTCCTCGTGATCCTTGGCATATTCCATAGTTTGTTTTGCATGTGATTATAACCATATAACATATGGTTACAGTGGAATAATTGTGTTATCCTCCTGTTAAAACCATGGTATGGGTCACATGGTATACATATATACAAAGAGCCAAGGGTTGAGGGCTTAAGCCCTCATCCCTTTGGCCGCCCATTACAACTTTATTACAACTTTAAATATAATTGCAAAGATATAATGTTAAGAACCTTTGTGGTGGTGCGTTGGTAGTGGGGGCTATGTTAAGGCTTATGGAGGTCATGGGTTCGACCCCCATCAACTCCATAAAGTTTACATAAATCTAGTCATTATAGGCCAATGGAAGGTCACCACATGGTGACCTCTCATTGGCTTGACCTTCCCGCGTGTCATTCAATAATTCGACCACTTGTGCATCACTTGTCAACCTGTAATTCATCCACTTGGAGGTACGATCTTCCCAGTAAGCTGTCAATAATCATGTTCCACATGTCACCCTTGTAGTGGTGACACATGTCACTCTACTAACGTCATCACTTGTCATACTAATGTCACCCTTTGACTTTGACCTTTGACTGCTTATAACTTTTTCATACGAACTTTGTTTGACTTACCATTTGCGTTGTTGGAAATATGACGACAAGCTATACGCATTGATGGCATTTTAGAGAGAAATTGGGATGGTATAATTTTGAGCACTACCAAACCATTATGTACCTTTGTGGATTTTTCAAATGTTTTTGGACTTCTGTGAGAATTCCTGGATCCTCCTATATTGTTCCTTCCCATTGGAAGATTTTTGGACCACCAAAGGTTTTTTTTTACTCAGCAAATAAGTGAGGGTAGATTTCCCTCACCATTTCGATATCCATCCATTTTTCTTTACTTGGTTTTACCCCTTTAATACCAACTCAAAGATATTCCACATCACCTTTTTGTGAAGTTCTGATCCTTCTGTTGAGAATGACATCTTCTTGTAGCTCGTCCAAATATTCTGGAGAAAAATCATCATCTGCTAGAACTTGAATACTTTCATCTTCATCCATAATCATAGGAGGCTCATAAAGATTAAAAATTATCAAGATTTACCACCAAATACATTTGCATGTAGGCTGGTAGATCTAAACAAAAGGAACTAGTATCAATATCCTCTAAGATATTGAATGGACCATATCAGATTGGCCTTAGTGTTTTATATTCACCTTTCATTCTATCTTTGTTGATATGTAACCATACTTGATCACCGACTTCAAAATTATTATCAACCCAATGTTTATCATTCCTTTCCTTGTACTTAGATTGGATCTTATCTAATTTTTCATGTACTACTTGATGTACCTATTGAATTCTCTAAATGAACCTTTTAGATTTATCTGTATCACCATGTCCATCTTCTTTACCTACTTCTCCAAAAATAAATTCGATAGGTGATTTAGTTAAGTACCCCAAACATACTTCAAAATGAGTTTTCTAATTAGACGAATGCTTGACATGATTATAGGCATGGCGCATATAAGGTAATTGTTTGTCCCATAGTTTAGGATGCTTGTTTCTATATCCTCTAAGTATATGTACCAATTTTCTATTCACCACCTCTATCTATCCATCTATCTGCACATGAAAAGTTGTGCTGATATTCTTCAACTTAGTTTCCATTAGCTCCCATAATTGAGACCAAAAATTTACCAAAAAGAGATATTCTTGATTCGATATAATAGAAGTAGGAAGTAAAAATGAACCCATACATTAATGAATAACATATGTGTTGTTTGTTCAGTTGTGACCTATTTTTTGCATTGCATTAGAATACACATCTTTTTGAATCTTTCCACCACGACATATAGATAATAATGAACCATCATGGACATCAACAAAGCCCCTACAAAGTCAATGGAGATACTTTCCCATGGTTGTGAACGTACCAGAAGTGATGAATATAATCATAGATTTATGTTACTAGGCTTACTTGTGGCACACATAACACACCCTTTGATATAATTAGAAATTTTCTCATTCATCCGAGGCCAATTAAAATACCTTTTTAAATGTGCAACAGTCTTACCAACCCCAAAATGACCAGAGATGACAGATGTATGAGCTTCTATGATTACATTCACTCTTCCATCTCTTGATATACATAGTTTTCCAAGATGATATAAAAACTTATCATGCATATAGTAATATCAATGTTGAGTGTCATGAGGTAATGCATCATATACTTTTTTAAAATCATCATCCCTAGCATATTTCTCTACATAGATTCTGTGTGCTAAGGGATTGTATCTAATTATTGTGGATGCATTAATTACTAGTCTTGACAACATCTCTGCAACCTTGTTATGAATACCCTTCTTATAATTGATTTCCAAATGAAACTGTTATAGAAAACCCATCCACCTGAAGTGGCGTGACTATTTTAGCTTGGTCTATGATTGCAAATACTATAATGGATGATGATCAATATGAAATATTGTTTCATTTCCCATTAAGTAATGCTTCAGTTTATTGACACTTTGTACCAACACATACAATTCCTTTTCATATGTTGGATAGCTAATCATAGTTTGAGTGAAAGTCTCAAAATTATAACATATAGGTTTACCTCGTTGCATTAGGACTGTGCCCATGGCATATCCTCTTGCATCGATTTGAATATAAAATGGCTGAAGGAGATCTGGCAGAGCCAAAACTGGTGTGATTATTATCTTTTCCTTTAATGTCTCGAATGCCTTCTATTGCTTTCCTCCCCATTGAAAGACCTGCTTAACACTTGTTAATGCATGTAGAGGTGTTTCTATGTATGAGAAATTAGCAATGAAATTCCTCCAATACTACACTACTCCTAAGAATCTCCTAACTTCGGTGGCAGTAATTGGCTTGGGACATTTTACAATGAATTCTACCTTTGCAAGATCTATCTTTAAATGACCATTCCCTACAATATATCCCAGATATAACAAATAAGTTTTTCCAAATATACATTTACATAACTTGATATACAACTTATCCTTCTTCAAGAGTTCAAATACTCTATTGACATGCTTTATATGATCTTCCCATCTTCGACTAAATATCAATATATCATCTATATAGACAATAAAAAAAACATATATGTAATGTCGAAACACATCATTCATCATCCTAATAAAGGTTGTTGGCACATTTCATAAACCAAATGGAATAACCAACCATTTGAACAAGCCTTGCTTGGTATTGAAAGCAATTTTCCATATGTCTCCTTCTACAATTTTTATTTGATGGTAACCACTTCTCATGTCCAAGTTAGTGAAATACACAACATTATTTAACTGATCTAATAGATCATTTATTCTAGGAAGAGTATAACATTTATTTACTGTAATCTTGTTCACGATTCAAAAATCAACACACATCCTCCACATGACATATTTCTTTGGAACTAAAACAATAAGAGAACCACACGAAGAGGATCTTGGTATGATGATTCCTTTATCGAGTAACTCCTAATATTTCTTCTTGATTTCTACATTCTCAATTATTGATGACCTATACATTCTAATTTTCGAAGAGGAGAATCTTGGAACAAATATATTTCATGTTCAACCTCTCTTTTAGAAGGCAACCCTATAGGTTCCTGAAAAAACTCATCATAATTAGATATGATGTTGATAAACTCATGTTTATTATTTGGATCACAACCTGATAAAGCATATATTATATCTTCTTCTTTTTGTTTCACTATCATGAGAAAAAAATATTTACTTGCACTCACGAGTCTCTTCATTTTCCCTATGCTCACTAAAGAAACATTAGTTTTGATGCGATGATCCCTGGCAATATATTCAACCCCATCCTTGAAAATATGATATTTATTCTCTTCTCGATAGAACACAACCTTCTCGTCAAATAGATATGGACTACCCAAGAAAATGTCACAAATGTCAAGAGGCACAACATCTAACTCGACATTGTCAAAGAACTTAGTTGTAATTGAAAACATGATCTTACACTGATTTGTTACCTACAACTTAACATCATCACACACCCAACATAATGGATATGGATTCTTATAAGGTGTCTTATTCAAACCTAGCTTCTTAACAATTGCTTCAAATATTAGGTTAACTCGAGATCCATTGTCAAATAAAGTATCTACCTTAGTATGCTTAACTATAAATTTGACATGAAAAAACTCTCTTCTCTTCTTTTTATCAATATCGCTTTCCATTTTGGTGGATTGAACTGATAGCTGATATATATTTCCTTCCTATTTCCATGATATTGGATTCATCTATGGAATCTAACCCTAGATCCTAATGAGTTGATGCAACAATCTTTTGCTTCCCTTTATCCTTGAATTTTCTTGGTCGTAATTCAGGATGCAACTTCCAACACTGTGATTCCTTATGTCCCTTTTTCTTATAGTGGGAACATGTAGGTCTTCCCTCATGTTTAGTCACCATGGTTTATTTCTTACTCTTACATTTACCTTTAGGTTTCATTTTGAACTCGAATGGCTTCTTATCTTCACTCGCATGCTTACCCTTACTAGCCTCTAGATGTGTAGCTTGTACCGACACCTTATCAATGTTAGTAGGAATACAAACTAGGATAGTGTGATGAATATATGAATTCATGACACCAATATACTTTAGAAGAGTTTCATGAGTATACAATGGAATTCCTTGTGATAATTCCTTCTTTTTGAATTCCTGTGTACATTCCTGAATATTCTGACATTTACCCTATCTTATATGTTTCCACTCGATCATTGTCATTTGCATATGTTTGAGTGGATATAATCGTTTCCTTATAGCCTTAGTAAACTTATCCCAATAAGAGATTACTTTTCCCTTTTGAACAATATCAACTTCCATCTTACTCTCCCACCATATTAAGGCAATTCCACTTAGTCGAAGAGGAACTAACTTTATCTTTGTAGCCTTGTCCATTACATTTTGAACCCTGTAATATACCTCTATCTTCTTTATCCAGTTTCCCAATTTCTTGGCATTCAATTCTCCATCATAGGTTGGAAATTCAAACTTGACATCCAATTTTAGTAATGGCATATTATGCTCAGACTTATTAGAGGACTTATTTGGATGGGAAGAATGTTTACTCGCTTCAAAAGAAACTGATGATGAGGAGGAGGAAGGAGAAGGGGGATCTGAAGTTCCACCACCTCCACCTCCTCTTTCTTGTTTTATCAAAGATTCTCCACTTACATGATTTTTAATTCTTCGTTCTAAATCATCTATTATTTATTACAATGATTGAAGCATAGCTCTGATATTTTCATGACTGATGGAATGACCTTCTTCTTCTCCTTTTTCAAAAGACATCTTATGTCTTCAAGATCTCTTTCCAATCTCGGACTTATAACTTGCAAGTTTTCCTTCACCAAGTTTGAGTTTGGCTCTTGTAAGAATCCACTTGAAGAATACTTTTCAAATCTACTTTGATACCAAATTTATCCAAAAAATCCTTAGATGCTTATTAATCTTTCAATACATAAAAATCATCTACTTGATCTTTGAAATAAAATGATCTCTTCACTGTATGCAAATTACAAGTGAAAAACTTATCTAACCAATTCCACTTTAATGATAAAATGACTTGCAAATAATTGAACTTGAAATGAACAACAATAATTTAATCACATACACAAGTTGGAAAAATGGAGTTCACCCAATTTGGGCTACCTTTCTGGGTCCACTTCCAATAGAGACCTTTTATTAATGTTCAAATCCTTACATTTTACAATGACCTTTTCATATGTTTCCGAAATGAAGAAACAGAATGCATCGGTGGATTCCTAGAAAAAAATGAGTATAAATTTCTCGAAAATCCATCAAGGCACCCCTTGGCATGATTTACAGTGTAGCCTCACAACTTTGGTACACTTAGGAACAAGTTACGAGACTAAAATTTGCATTAAATGTTGTTTAGAACGTTCGTCTATGCACCCATTAAATAGGGCATGGGCCCCTTAACCAAATCCATATTTTGTGGCACATATTAACTACAAATTAGGTGGTTTTTTTTAACAAACCTGCACAGATATCTTGTTGTTTAAAACGGTCACATATAAAATGGCAGGTCGGGGGTTCTATTCCCCATGATCCTTGGAATATTCCATATTTTTCTTTCCATGTGATTATAACCATATAACATATGGTTACAATGGAATAATTGTGTTAGCCTCCTGCGTGAACCATGGTGTGGATTACATGGTATACATATAGACCAAGATCCAAGGGTTGAGGTCTTAGTCCCTTGGCCCTTTGGCCACCCATTACAAATTTATAACAATTTTAAATATAATTGTAACCACACAATGTTAAGAACCTTTGTGGTGGTGCGTTGGTAGTGAGGGATATGTTAAGGCTTATGGAGGTCGTAGTTTTGACCCCCATCGACTCCATAACTTTTACATAACTCTAGTAATTATAGGACACTAGGAAGTCTCCATGTGGAAGCCTCTCATTGGATTGACCTAAATTCCACGTGTCATTCAACAATTTAACCACTTGTGCACCACTTGTCAACCTGTAATTTGTCCACCTGGAGGTACGATTTTCCCAGTCACCTATCAATAATCATGTGCCACATGTCACCCTTGTAGTGGTGACATGTGTCACTCTACTGACATAATTTTCTGTCATGTTGACGTCACCCTTTGAATTTGACCTTTGACTTTTTCCAAGTTTCATCTTGAACTTTGACCACTTATAAATTTTACATACGAACTCTGTTTGGCTTTTTGTTTGCACCATCGGAAAGATGACGACAAAATCTACGCATTGATGAAATTTTCAAGAGAATTTGGAATGGTCACATTTTGAGCATTATCAAACCATTATGGACCTCTATGGATGTTTCAGATCATTCTAGACCTCTGTGAGCATTCCTGGATCTTCCTAGATTAGTTGCAAAGAACTTCACTTGTATTGAGATTGTCCTCTAAATAAAAATAGAAATATGATAGTACACAACATCCAAAAAGAAACAATAGTAAACGACATGGCTAGATGTACTCACAAGATCAATGTTTCCGTAGAAAATTGGCAGGTTGATCATCAATTGTCCATGGTGGAAGTAGAAGATATGACTAATCAAAAACCTGTATCCATTTTAATAGACCTTGATGCAATTCTAATCTATATTTCACCTACAATAGTAGAAGGTTGTAAAATGGATAAAATCAAACATAAGAAGCCTTGATTAGTTCAATTATCCACAGGAATGAAACGAAAGGTTGTGTAATTGGTAAAATATTGTACTATAATTATGTATGAAATGGAAACTAAGGTATATTTAAACATCTTACCCTTAAGATATTATGTTTTTCTCATAAGCATGGACTAGTTGGAAAAACATTCAGTTGTTGTAAACTGTTGCAACAAAAAATTTAACTATTTAGATGAATCTGGTAGAGGATGAACAATTAAAGGAGTAACACATGGTGTGTCAGTAAGACATATATCTTCTCTAGAATTGAAAAGGAATGCAAAAAATGATGTGAGATATATGTTGTTCACATATCTAAAAGAAAGAACGAAATGGTTGAAAATCTGTTAACTAAAGATCCTATACTGAGGGAATTTTAGGATGTGTCCCTGGATGAAACTATAGGATTACCTCCTAGATGAGACATATATTTTACCATAGATTTAGTACCCAGATATACATCAATGTCTACATCCCCTTACCAGATGAGTACTCCAGAGTTGACTGAACATAAAATGTAGCTTCAAGAGCTAATGGATAAACAATACACCAGAGATAGTATGTCTCTGTATGGGGCACCGATCTTGTTTTTTAAAAAGAAGGATGGAACCTTCATACTTTTCATTTATTACAAAAAAATTAATAAGATGACAATTAAGAACAAGTATCCCTTACCCCTCATTGATGAATTGTTTGACCAATTCGGGGGAACTAATATCTTTTCAAATATAGACTTACGGTCAGGATACCATCAAGTTAGGAATAAATAAGAGGATATTCATAAAACTTCTTTCTGAACCAGATATGGGCATTATTGTTGGAATATTCACCAATACTAAGTCGGGGGGGTGAATCAATACTGGGAACTCTTTACCATTTTTAATCACAACATGTAAACATTAACTTATCAATAATTCCATTCACTTATCATTACATTTAACATGTCATGAACATATAGCCATAAATAGTACCATTCAAAAATGCATCACATCCTACACAGTGCACAAGATATTTTTATGTGGAAACCCAAATGGGAGAAAACCACATAATGATTTTCTTATATCATGTCAAGAATTGCATTCATAGGAAGCACCGAATTCCAAGATTTTCCATCACCAATTGCAAGGAGGCACCGACCCCCTCTTTACAAGCTCCAACATGAAGGAATATACAACTCCCTAGATTTTCCACATCCAACTGAAAGGAGGCTCCAACCCCCTATTTTATAGGTTCCAGCCTGAAAGAAGATCCAACTCCCTATATTCTCTTGATCCAACCCCCTTTCCTTGCCCCTTCCTTCCTCCCTAAAATATAAATGGAGACTAAACCTGTCACTGAAAATGTCACTGACATTGATAATCAACTTGTCACTGATTATGATACATCATCATCAACCTATCACTATTACTATCATTGATAGTGATACCTCATCATCAACATCATTAACAACAAATCCATATCTACTCACATAAATCATATGCCAATATCACCAAGAACATCTCTCAACCATATGCCCAACATCACCAAGATATGCATCAAACCATGTGCCAATATATATGTGTCATAATATCCATACATCATGTACTAAAGATATGCCAAAATATGTCTCAAGCATGTACCATAACATCCATAAACCATGTAACAAGGATATACCTCAAACATATGTGATATCATTCATGATATGCCTCAACCATGTACCAAGAGATGTGTCTCAAACATATGCCATATCATTCATGATTTCCCTCAACCATGTACCAAAAGATATGACTGAAATCATATACCCAAATACACCTCAAACCATGTGCCAAATATCCAAGATACTCCTCAAGCTATTTTCCAAAAACATGCCTTAAGTACATTCCAAACCATCCAAGATATTCCTTAAGCATATACCATAACCACCAAGATATGGACATAAAAACACATAGAAAGCATACCTTACATTCTGTAAAACTGGTACATTAGATATCATATCACCAACATATGTCTCTATCCATATGCCAAAGAATATCCAAGATATGCCTCAAGGAATATACCAAAATATCCAAGACATACCTCAAAACATGTAGAAAAACATACCTTTCATCATGAGGAAACCCTAATGTATCATATCTATGATCATCATACCTTTCTCAACCTATACGTCAAGACAAGGGATCCTTATTCAAAAATTTTGCATAGATCTGTGATTCATACACTGTCAAATCAGGGACATTAGCTCTTTTCTTCACTGCGACCCACATACATCCATGTTTTTATCCATTGCAACCGGTGAATAACCTCATAAAAATAGTACAATCACTTCCATACCCCTTTCTCTCCTCAACCTCCTTTCTCCTAAGCCATATTGTCTTTGTTGATATCGCCAAGCCTCCTAATACAAGTGTAGACCCACTTATTCTAGCTCCATACCACAAACACACACTTGCTTGGATTAATAAATGAGAGGTTCTTGACGTGTATTTATGATTTTCCAAGTGCCTCCTTTATTTGAATTTAGGGCTGACCTATAACTTTTTGTTGCAACAATTTTTCTTCTTTAATTGATTTGGGGTTTGCTTGTAACTTCTTTGACCTTAGATATGGCACTTCTTGACCATACTTCAGGGATTCAACATTAAGAGAGCATAACTTCTCAACTGTGAGGAACCATGTGGAATACCACCTACCATTGGAAATGGTGTGACAAGGACTATCCATCTATGAGGGTTTTGAATACATTTGCAATGTCATTCATCCTATTTTTCCTCAAACAACTTTGGGCTTCATGACCACACCTCTGGGTCTTCTTGTAGGATTCTTCAACTCATATTCCCATGAGGGACATGCTTAAAGATACATCATAAGGAGACCACTTTAGATAATTCTTCACATAGACCCATCACTTATTACTTCAAATAAAACCATCACTTCTAGAGGATTCTAGACTTCTTCTAGGGTTGACATCACCCATTACTTCTTAGGGCCTATGGGTCTTATGGACTTCTTCTAGGGTTGAGATCAATGACAACCAACTTCCAAATAGTCTCCCCCTTTGGTAATTATGGAAATACTCATACCCACCATGTGACCATCGCTCTCCCTATCTTCATGCGCTTTGATTTTTATTTTCTCCTTTGACATCAATGGAAAAGGGTAATTCCCTTTGACGGTATACCTTCTTTTAAAAATACCCCTCCCCATTTCTTCATTCTTTTCATCTTTCTCTCCTACTTTTTTTCTTTCTCTCCCCCTTTGATATTAAGGGTAACTCCCTCTAATGATTTCTCTCCCCCTATATTCTTCTACAAGATGTCATGTAGATCAATGTGGGGCATATTGTATATGATTGTTTTCCTCTCTTCCAGTGCTCATTGTCCATTGGTGATTCTTTTCATTGTAATCAACTGATGTATATTAAAATCATTCATGTCAATTTTCCTTCATCACTAGACTTCAAGTCAACAAGTCTTGTCATGTATTCACTGAGCTGGCATCAATGACATAATCATTCAACAATTTTCCCTTGATAGTATGACTCCTCCTAAAGTTATCGCCCCCTGTCTTGTTTTTCCTCTTATATCTTGCCTTCCTATGACTGGCTAGTTCCTCCTATCAATATGCTTCTTTTTTGAGTCATATGATTTACTAAACATTCCTCTTGATTACAATGCCTACAAGTCTTTCTACAATTCCTCTTGAGCTCATGATTTCATCCACAGTCATGTATATTCTCTAGTTCATGTCAAGTATTGTATTATAGACCTACCAAAAATCTCATGAATTCATCTCTTTCCATATGTCAAAATAAATGTCCATGATAGTGCTAATCAAATGTACACAATGTTGACTAATCTTCCACTTCACTATTCTGAGAGATTCTTCGAATATGTTGCAAGTGATCACTGCATATTTCTTCTTCTTAAACTAAATCAAATATGTCCACTAGTTTTCTCTATTTTAAAATCAAACTCTGCAAGTTTGCATGGGGATAAAAATTGTTCCTTAATCAACCAATATGTCACGAGACATTTTGTACTTCTTCCATCAAAGAATTATGAATCTACCTTCTCAAAATCTTCAAACAAATACTTTAGAATTACTAAAAGATAGTTCTCTAATCTGTAACTTCTTCTTAGACTCCCCCTCTTCAACATTCACATCACTTCTTCCATTCTCTTTGCTTCTTCAGGTTGGGTTTTCAAGGAGGTGATTTATTCTTCAAGTCTTCTTTCTTGTGAACTAAATTCTTCGTAAATATTTTTTAAGTCCTCATATGTTTCCTTAATATGAATTGTCAAAATATTTTCCCTCTTATTTGCTTCCTTTCTTTGTTATACTATTTCGGCTTCCAAATACCACTTTTCTTCCAACTGAATTTTGAGTGTTTCTTCAATTCTTCTAGCTTCTTCTACTTGGAACTTTAGGTTCATAATCATCTTCTATACTTCTTCAGATTTGGGATTTTGAGAACCCTCCTTTAGCTTGATGAATTCTTCCTTGAGTGACTTTTTTTTCTTACTTTCTCTTTTTACGTCACTTAAGGCATTTAATAGTTCTACTTCGAGATCTTCTTCATCTTCTTCTTATTTTGAATATTTCTGACACAATGAGCTTATTTTTTCTTGTTCTATCTCAACATCTTCTTTATCTTGATCAACATCTGTTGGCTCTGTGATAAGAGGATATTCCTTAAAGTAGATATTATGTAGCTTATCCCAAATCTCTTTGGATGATGAACATTGTCCCAATTTGACTTTTACCAAGTCACGCAATGTGTCTAGGATGGAATCCATTGATATTTTGTTGTTCCTTCTTAATTCATTCTTGGTTGTATTACTTAGAGGTTTTGTTTGAAGCGGTGTATCCTATAACAACTAGCTAGCAAACATCAAATCCATGTGATTGTAAAAATACTTTCATTCTTAAGCTCTATATCTCATAATTTTGATCATCAAACACTTGTGTTCCATTATTAGTGCAATCCATGATCTACCTTCGAATGGTTAGACTATTTCTGAAGGACCTGCTTTGATACCAATTTTTGGAATATTCACCAATACTGAGATGGGGAGTGAATCAATATTTTTCACTTTTTACCATTTTTAATCAAAACATGTAAACATTAAATTATAAATAATTCCATTCACTTGTGATTTCATTTAACATGACATGAACATATAGCCATAAATAGTACCATTCAACAATGCATCACATCATACATAGTGCACAAAGAAAGTTTTACGTGGAAACCCAAATGGAAGAAAACCATTGAATTCTTTTCTTATATCATGTCAATAATTACATTCATAGGAATAACCAACTTCCAATGTTCTCCAACACCAACTAGAAGGAGGCACCAACCCCATGTTTATAGGATCCAACCTGAAGGAATATACAACTCTCGATATTCTCCATCTCTAATTGGAAGGAGGCTCCAAACCTCTATTTTATAAGCTCCAACCTAAAGGAAGCCCCAACTCCCTTTATTCTCTGACTCCAACTGGAAGGAGGCTACAACCCCCTTTCATTTCCCCTTCCTTAGTCCCTGAAATATAAATCGAGACTCAACCTATCATTGAAATTGTAACTGTCATTGATAATCAACCTATCACTAATAATAAACATGTCACTAATAATGATACATCATCATAAACATGTCATTGTTGTTGTCACTGATACAGATACCTCATCATGAACATCATAATCAACAAATCCAAATCTACTCACATAAATCATATTCCACCAAGAACATATCTCAACCATATGCCCAACATCACTAAGATATGCAGCAAACCATGTGACAAGATATATGTGTCATAATATCCATAAGTCATGTACTAAATATATCAAAAATATGTCTCAAGCATGTACCATAACATCCACAAACCATGTACCAAGAATATGCCTCAAACATGTGACATATCATTCATGATATGCCTCAACCATGTACCAAGATATGTGTCTCAAACATATTCCATATCATTCATGATGTGCCTCAACCATGTACCAAAATATGTGCCTAAAATCATATACCAAAATACACCTCAAACCATGTGCAAAATATCCAACATACTCCTCATGCTATGTGCAAAAAACATGCCTTAAGAATGTGCTAAACCATCCAAGATATTCCTTAAGAATATACCATAACCACCAAGATATGAACATAAAAACACATAGAAATCATACCTTAGATTATGTAAAACCTAATACATTAGATCTCATATCACCAACATATGTCTCTATCCATATGCCAAAGACTCTCCAAGATATGCCTCAAGGAATATACTAAAATATCCAAGACATACCTCAAAACATGTAGACAAACATACCTTTCATCATCAGGAAACCCTATTGCATTAGACCTCTAATCATCATACCTTTCTCGACCTGAGCATCAAGACAATGGATCCTTCTTCAAAACATTTTCACAAATCCATGATTCATGCACTGTCAACCCACAAACATCTGCACTTTTCTTCACTGCAACCTACGTACATCCACACTTTTCTCCATTGCAACCTGTGTATAACCTTAGAAAACTATTACAATCACTTTCGTACTCCTTTCTCTCCTAGATGTCCTTTCTCCTAAGCCATATTTTAATTATTAAGATCGCCAATCATCCTAACACAACTACATACCCACTTATGCTAGCTCCATACCACAAACATACACGTGCTCGTATTAACAAATGATATGTTCTTGATGTGTATTTATACTTTTCCAATTTCTTGATGTCCAACCTGCAACTTCTTGTTGCAACAAATTTTCTTCTTTAATTGATTCGGGGTTGACTTGTAACTTATTTGACCTTGGATCTGGGGCTTCCTAACCATACTTTGGGTCTTCAACTTTAAGAGAGAATAACTTCTCAAACTGATCCAGATTTTATGAGAAGAACTAAATGAATACAGATGATTAACCGATTCTTAACACAAAATAACAGAGATACAGTAAAACTGGTTTTCTATTCAATAATGAAATAAGTTGAAACTGTAAAATGCAACGGAAACAAGCTTGTTGGAATGGTGGTGGCTTATCTCTGAGAAGAGATGTGACGACTACGATCATTCACAAGAAGATGATTACAATGAGGATCTGAAGGCCTTTTACAGGAATGCCAAAAACCCTAGACATCCAAAAACCTAACCCTAGGAGATGAAGTGCCAAAAGTCATGTGGGCCCCGTTTGGGTAAGTTAGTACATTAACTTCTTGGGGTCGTAACTTTTGCATACGATCTTCGTTTTAGTCGTATGATAGCTTGTTGGAAAGGTATCATCGAGGATATTCATTTTGGGGCCTCAATAATGTCATAATCTATCATTGAGAATCTCTATCTCGAAAAACCTTCATTTAGGCCCTCAAAATGGCCCCGGAAGTGAAAACTGCTAAAAATAGTAAATTGCCAAAATTGCCAGAAAACTGTTTTGAGCCAGTTGGAAAAGATGGGTGGCCACCGATATACATATGGATCAATATTACCTCCTTAGGAATAAATGGTATCCATTGCGTTGAGTTCCCCCATCAGATGAGGAAATTTCGACTGAATTTGGCCCCAGGTGAGCCACTTGCCTTGGTGCAGGAGCTGCCCTACTTTGATGACTTGATAAAGCTAGATTCTTTGTTGTCAAGTTCCCTTGATCTGTGTGTCCACAATATGATCGTTGGATTCCTGTTGGATGTATTCAGGGTTGATCCATGTTGGTGTTAGTTGTTCTGCTACATTTGAGGTGTCCAATAATGGTGGGAAATAAGGGTGAAGGAGATCCACGTTGAACACTGGGTGTAGGCCAAAGAAAGGAGGAATGTTGAGCTCAAAATCATTATCTCCCATGGCCTTGGTGATGGTCTAAGACCCATAGCAGAGTGGACGAAGCTTCCGATGGGCTCCTGTAAGGTGTTCTTTCTGCAAGTGCAACCAAACTTTTTCTCCCACCTGAAACTTATGTGGCACCCGATGTTGATCATGGCACTGTTTGTACTTGTCATTGGACTTCTATAGAATATCCTAAACCTGTTGGTGGATGTGTTGAATCCTCTCAATGAACCGGGTGTCTTTTTCATCTTCAGTTGGAACAGGAGATGAGTCGGTCGAGTTGACCGCAAGGGGAAGTGCAACATCCATGGGACCCAATGGTTGGAATCCCAACCCCACCTGAAAGGGTCTATGGCCGATTGAGCTATGTAGGGTTCGATTGTAGCTATGCTAGACATAGAGAAGGATCTCATCCCATGTGCGAGGGTGCTTTGAATTATACATGCGAAGGATATTCACAACCATTCGATTTACGACCTCGATTTGGCCATCTTTTTGGGGGTGGAAGGTCGTGGAAGGTCATGGATTTGGTTAGCTTGGTATCTAGCAGTGACCAGAATGTGATGAGAAATCAACTGTCCCTATCTGAGACAATGCTTTGTGGGAGTCCAAAATGTACCTAGACCTATTCAAATAAGATCTTGGAAGTGGCCTCTGCTGTGATGCTCTTCTTGCAGGCAACCATAATCGCCATCTTAGAAAAGCGGTCAACAACCACAAAAACACAGTCATTTTCCCGCTTGGTGGACGAGAGACTTGACATGTTGTCCATTGAGATGGATTCCCATGCCCTGTCAGGAGTAGGCAGAGGGGTGTACATGCCCTGTTTCTTAGTGGTTGGTTTGGCAATAGCGGGCAATGCAGGACCTGATATACTTGCTGACCTGCTGTCGAAGTTTCGTCCAATAGAAATGTTTTTGTAGCATCACCACTGTCTTTTCGATGCCGAACTATCCTGCTACCTGACCATAGTGGGCTTCCCATATCAGCTTCATTCACTCACTTGATGGAACACAAATATGGCCAAGACGACACAACAGCCCATCCTGAAGATAGAAATTATCGACAACTATGTTTTCACCCAACATTTGGTAGGTGGTGGTGAACTTCGGGTCTGTCTCATAGAGTTGGGGCCATCCAAAGGTTTCATGGCTGCAAGATTCTAGCACCATGGTGAGTGTCACGACTGGTGGTCTGTTGAGGCAATCATCGACATGATTGTTGCTTCTTGTTGTATACTTGATGTTGAGGTGGAATTGTTGCAAGTATGTGGACCACTTTTGATGGCGGTCATTCTACAATTTTCCTTGTGTCTGCATAAACTGCAGTGGCTTATGATCAATGTGGATGATTGTCTCCTTCCCAAGAATGTAATGTCTCCACTGGTGGTAGGCTTACACAATGGAGTACATTTCTTTGTCATAAGTAGGGTACTTACGGACAACATCAGATACTGTCTCACTATGATAGGCCATGGGGTGGACATGCTAAGTGAAAATGACACCCACAACATAGTCTGAAGCATATGTCTCGATCTCAAAGGGATGCTACAGGTATGGTAGTGAAAGTACTGGGGATGAGCACAAGCGCTGCTTCAAATCATTGAATGCTTTTTGTCGGGACCGGCCCCATGCAAATTCTGCCTTACCACCACCCCTGGTGATTTGGCTGAGGGCCCATGCAATATGGGAGAATCCCAACACAAACCTGTGGTAGAAATTGGCAAGGCCCAAGAAGCTCTGAAGCTTAGTGAGTGTGGTTGGGGCTGGCCAGTCACAGATGACTTGGATCTTGGTTGGATCCACATGTAAACCATGTTGATCAATGATGTAGCCTAGGTAATGGACCCTGTCCATGGCGAAGGAGAATTTTTCCAAGTTGGCATATAGCTTGTGTTGCCGTAGGGTGTGCAGAACCTATTGAATATGCTGCAAGTGTTTGGCCCAAGTCTTGTTGCAGATGAGAATGTCATCCAGATACACCACTATAAAATTATTGGTGAATGGCCGAAGGATATCGTCCATCATCCTCATGAAAGTGGTCAGAGCATTTGTCAAACCAAAGGGCATGACCAACCATTCAAAAATGCCTTACTTTGACTTGAAGGTGGTATTCCATACATTTGTTTGTTCTATCGGGACCTGGTGGTATCCAGACTTCAGATCAATCTTACTAAAGTATTTATCCCCCGTGAGTTGATCAAGGAGGTCGTCGATTCGAGGAATCAGGTACCGATTTCTAACTGTGATTTTATTCAGAGCCCGGTAATCAATGCAGAGTTGACTGGTTCCATCTTTCTTCTGTACCAGCACGATTGGGCCCCCGCAAGGTGATGAGATGGGATGGATGTGCCCCTTGTGGAGTAGTTCTTGTATTTGTCGCTTGATCTCCTCATTCTCTAACAGAGAGCGACGATAGACTAGACCATTGGGCAGCGATGCACCGGGGGTCAGATCGATGGGGTGCTTGACATGGCAGTGCAGAGGTACCCCGGTAGGTGAGGCAAAGATATCTGAGTATTCTTCCATGACCTTATCTACTTTCTTCTGCTATGTGGAGAGGTCGGCTGCAGATACCCTGGATGTGGTTGTGATATTTCTCTTATTCTGAGAGAGTATCATGAAGAAGACAAACTTCCCCATCTGAGAGATGAACTTCCTGCATTTCTTAGTAGAGATCAAGGAAATACCACTAGGTGGGACTGCCTCATGTATCCTATTCAAGGTAATAATAACACTACGAGGCCTAGACTCATATACAACATGATTTTTCCATAAATAATGTTGGCCCAAAAGAACATCACAAACTTCTAGAGGAGAAACATCACACAATACCTCATCTTTGAAGGGCTTGGTGCTATATGACAATCGACACTGTTGGTTGACGTAGAGATCGCTTCCTTGGCGGAGCCATCCAATGGTGTAGGGTTGTGGGTGAGGTGTTGTGGGTAGGGATAGCCACTTGATGACCTCTATAGAGATGAGGTTCTTCTGGCTACCGCTATCAACGATGAAGTGTAGTGGGGTTCCTTTTACCCACATTTTCGAATAGAAGAGGTGCTCTCCTTCTTCTGGCTCGTCTGGTTCACCAGGATGGAGCTTGGTGGTAGAAACAATGACACTGGGTTCCGTGTCAATGATCCATCTTTCCCTTTCTGATTCTGTCTCAGAGTCAGAATCCACATCTGATTCAGAGGCTTTCACTTTGGCCACTAGCAACTGCTTTGAGCGACAATCAACAATGTTATTCCAAGGGATCTTATGGAAGTCACACCATTTCCCGGTATCTTTCTTTATCCTTCCAGTGTCCTTTTTTGCTTGTGGCTTGGAATGGTTGTCCTAATACTGTCCATCTTTGCTCTGTCCTTTTTTCTGTGGGTTGGGGCCACCCTTTCCTAGATTTTGTTGTGAGGGGTTCCCATGCCCAAATTGTCGCGTCTTTTGTTTGAGCTTCTGCTCGATTTTGACGACATATCGATAGGCTATGCCTAAGGATGAGATGTCTAGAAATTACATTTCGGTCTGGATATATATATGCAGAGAACCACGATACTTGAGCACCAGATGTCGCTCTGAATATTTGATACCCAGCTTGGTGCACAAGGTATGGAAGATAATAAGATATTTGTGAAATCTGGCACTGCTTGGTCTCTTTCTTGCCGCAGTGTGGTCCATTTGTATATAAGTCGTCATAACTTCCAACAGGGTAGTATTGTTCCTTAATAGCATTCCTAAAGGAATCCCAGGTGGTTGTGACTATAAATAATGAGGGTTCCTTTGTTTCTTTTTTCTCACAGAACATTTCCCACCAATCTTTGACATGGGGGATGACTTTGAGGAGCGCAAAAGTAATCTTTTCTCTATTCGAGAAGTTATGGAAAGAAAAATACCCTTCTATAAGATTCAACCACTTGTCTACAACATCTGCACCTGTCTGACCTTCAAATATAGGAATATCGAAGTTTATTTGTACCTTGAAGGGGGTGGCGCCTCTGGTCAAAGAAGATGTGTCACCTGTCGGTAGTCGCCGAAGGATTTGCGTGAAACTATCCATCACCTTTTTCATCTATTGCGTGAGGGATTCCTCAATCAACAGTTTGAAAGGATCTCCTGTCCCGTCATCTTTATTTTCTCTTGCCATGAGAGGTCGCTTGGGCATGCGAGAGCTTTTGTCCTCAAGAGAAACAAGCTCAAGACCCAACTCTTTGTACTCTGACCTCATTGGGGACATGCATTAAGACGATAAGGAGAAGACCACTCTGATACCAATGATCTGGATTTTATGAGCAGAATGAAATGAATATAGATTATTAACCGATTTTTAACACAAAATAATAGAGATACAGTAAAACGGGTTTTCTATTCAATAATGAAATAAGCTGAAACTGTAAAATGCATCGGAAACAAGCTTGGTGGAATGGTGGCAGCTTATCTCTGAGAAGAGATGTGACGGCTGCACTCATTCACAAGAATATGATTACAATGAGGCTCTGAAGGAATTTTACAATAAACAATAATTCCAAAAACCCTATACATCCAAAAACCTAACCCTAGGAGATGAAGCGCCAAAAGTCATGTGGGCCCCATTTGGGTAAGTTAGTACATTAACTTCCCGGGGTCGTAACTTTTGCATACGATCTCCATTTTAGGCGTATGATAGCCCATTGGAAAGGTATCGTCGAGGAGATTCATTTTTGGGCCTCAATCATGCTTTAGGATAACATTGAGAATATCGATCCCAAAAAACCTTCATTTAGGCCCTCAAAATGGCCCCGGAAGTGAAAACTGCTAAAAATAGTAAATTGCCAAAATTGCCATAAACTATTTTGATCCAGTTGGAAAAGGTGGGTGGCCACCGATATCCATATGGATCACAACCATAAGGAGCCATGTGGTGTACCACCTACCATTGGAAATGAAATGATGAGGAATATCCATCTATGAGAGGTTTGAATACATTTTCAATGTACTTCATCATATTTTTCCTCAAACATATTCGGGCTTCATGACCACACATCTGGGGATTCTTGTAGGATTCTTCAAAGTGTGTTCCTGTGATGAACATTCTTAAATCTATGTCATAAGGGGACCACTTTGGATACTCCTTCAAATAGACCCGTCACTTATTCCTTCAAATAAATTGTTACGAGGAAAATCACTCTATGGTATGGGGTAAACCACACTAGAAAGAATGACTGCATAAATCAATTATAATTCCAAGTATCCTATATAAATGAAAATGATAACCATACAATATCAAGAGCCTAGCTTGTCCGGACGTTCGATGAAGACCATTGTTGAGCACACAACTCAAAGGTTTATACTTGCAACTTGTCCTCAACAACCAATATACGCAAGCATATGGTGATAATATATATTGTTAGCACATACAATACCATAATTCATTAACATTCATAACAAATATTCCCATGGAATAATAATTCAAATATTTGTGAGATATCAATTGGAAGAGAAAAGAGTACTTGTATTAAAAAATGATCAACATAAGTGTATAAGTGACAAACTTCTGTGTCGGCACGTCTCATAACCAAGAAACTAATTCACTTCCATCTGGGCCTCCACCACTTCAATCCTCCACCAAAGGAAAGATCATATAAAGGAGAAAATGAGGTTCTCCATCAAAGAGGGAATAACTTGGGGGTTGAACAATGTGTTCAGAATTTCAAGGATAAATGGATGCAAACTTAATGTGAAGTGAAAATTTCTCCAGAGTATCTTAGCTCTCAAAATTTGAATTCTTTACTCTTCCACGGCTTGGAAGTGGCTCAATTTATAGCCTTCAAATGGAACTGAAGGGTCAAGTCAGAATGTTTCCAGTATATGGAAGGTCAAGGATCATGGATCTCATGATGTGACATGGAAACCCGACACAATTTTTTATTTTGACCACCAAACTTGATGTACGCGAGATGTAATGGTGCAACCTGCATATACGCATGTTGTATAACTGGTAGGGTGCATATATGTCGAAAAATATAAATTTTTTTTCTTTGGGAGGTACAAAAGAGGACTTCAAGTTTTCATAGGGAAATGGAAAGGCCATCCAAGTAAGTTGCATGGGGTGAGGGAAAATTTGCTATAACATAATCCCATCACTTCTACAAGATTCTATACTTCTTCTAGGGTTGACATCACACATTATTTATAGGGGCTTCTAGGGATTCTAGAATTCTTTTATGGTTGACGCCAATGACAACATACTTTCCAACAATTATGAGTTTTTAGTTGTACCTTTTGTCTTAACAAACACACCTACTAAATTTATGTGCCTAATGAACAATGTATTGAGAAAATATTTATATAAGATTGTAATAGTGTTCATCGATGACATATTGATCTACTCGAAGACTAAAGAAAACCATGAATAACACTTAAGACTAGTTCTAAACACACTTAGAGAACATCAAATGTACAACAAATTCAGTAAGTGTGAATTTTACCAAGATAAAGTATAGCATTTGGGGCATGTAATTTCAGGAGAAGGGATTTTAGTTGACCCAGATCAAAAGGTCAAAGCAATCCTAGATTGGCCAGTGTCAAAGGATGTGTCAGATGTCTGATATTTCATGGGCATTACAGGGTATTATCGTAGATTCATAGAGGGGTTTTCAAAACTTGCTTATCCAATAACTTCTTTACATAAAAATGGAATCGTATTTAAATGGACTGAGAGATGTCAAGAAATGTTTGAAAAGATAAAATAATTGTTAAAAACACATATTCTGAGGATAGAAGATCCACATAAGGACTTTGTGGTATGTACTGATGCTTGAAATTAAGGACTAGGGGTAGTGTTAATGCATGATGACTATGTGATTACCTATGAATCGTGAAAACTAAAGCCTCATGAAGACAATTATGCACCTCATCATCTAGAATTTACTCATAGTGTGCATGCTTTGAAAATGTGGCGACACTACCTATTAGGAAAGAATATTTTTTTGAAATAGAAAATATTAGTCTTAAACACGTTTTCAACCTGTTGGCCCTTGGTTATGGAAGAAAGCGAATATTAAGGAAGAAAGTGATGCAGGAGTATTGCTCCATGTCAACAGCGTGCTAGCCAACCAACACATCCAGCACACATTTAATGGAGAAAGGGAGAGGCACAACCCTCTCAATTTTGAAATTCGAAATTTCAAAAACTGATTGTAAGGCTTTTAATGCCAGACGACGCCTTTGTACAAGTAGTGGTTGAGGTTTCCTTTAATGGATTCCTGCAGCAAGCCCATGATGTAGTTAGGACTGGGCATCCATTTATGTAATGTAATTGTAGGAGCCACTCTTTGATAGCGATAGCTGAGAGACGATGGTTGAGGATAAGCTCATGGGAGCCCTCATTTTGTAAGAGAAGAAATTAGAGTAGAGAGGGAGAGGAAGAGAGACCAGAGCAGAGAGGTATCGAGAGAGAGATAAGACTTGTTACAGTCTAGCCTTTGTAAACATTTGTATAGACATACATATTAATAGAAAAATAGTTTTTGTGTGTTTGATGTTTACATGTTTTTATGCATTTCATGTTTAAATGCATAACTGGTGAAGTATTTCATAAGTTTCAATTTCTTCTTGTCTTTGAGTTTTCGAGTGCAAGGAATGCACATAGTCCGCAAGGTGTGCGTTGACAGAGGTGAGGTAACCTCAGGAAAGCTCAAGAGGGATAGCGTTGAACCTTCATCAGCAGAGGTGTAAAGGGTGCACAGGAAGGAACTCTATTTCGAGTTCAAGGAAGACAGAACTACTGAAGGTTCTGTAGAGCTCTACCAAGAGGGCATTGAGTGAGTGCATAGAGTGCACCAGAGAACTCTATTTCGAGTTCTGAGGAAAAGGGAAGTATCAAAGAGAAGACACTCACAGAGTTCTTGGTTACTCTATAGGCTCTAGAAGGTGTGCACTGAGCAGAAGAACGTCGGGTGGGCGTAGGGAGTTTTCTTTCCAAGAAAACTTCTTAGACCTGAGTTTAGCGAAATACTCAGTAGCACCATGAGTGCGAGAGTGGACTTGTTGCAAGCCCATAAGCTCAGAAGAGAAATCACGAGAAGAATGCGCACAGAGAAAACCTTTCGAGGTTTCTGAGTTGACAAAGCTCAGGAGGGGGAGCATTTATATAACACAGATGAGACCTAAAGGAACCGAGCTCACAAGGGAAGAATTGAAGGCCAATACCTTCGAGCGTCGAATTTATTCCAAGGGAAGGGAAGAGGCACAAGCTCAGGAGGAGGAGTACAGTTGTCGTTGGATCGACACTGGGAGGAAAGATCTGGACCATTGAATCTACGTTCAGGCACACAGGAGGAGAGAGCGCAAGGAGGATAGATCTTAACCGTCAGATCTAATGCCAATACCCAACAACTATTGGATCAGGAGAAGGTGCAGGGGGTTTAAACCCTTGGATATTCACAGTTTTGGAGTTCGGGGTTTGGAGCGGTAAGGGATTTTGGGGTCGCTCCATCGCGAACTCCCAATTCGTGAAATCTTGAAATCTCGCGCTCGAATTTCACTATTTCGGAGTTCGTGGTTTGGAGTGGAAAGGGATTTTGCAGTCACTGCATCACGAACTCCCAGTTTGCGAAATCGCGGCAGTCGTTGGATCTTGAGTGCGGTGGCCTGAGAGCCACTGGATCAAGGATACGTGCACAGGGTTGAGTCCCTGGGAGGTGCACAGGCGTCAGGTCTAGCACCAAGGACTGATAGCCATTGGATATGGAAGGAGGTGCAAGGGGTTTAATCCTCGTAACAGCAGAGGGAAGAAGACTCATCAAGTCCTGAAAGCATCGAGGTTGCCCATTTTGGAGGACATGTGTCAAATATCCAAGCCCTTTTTGGCGTTTCGGACACCAGGAGTTTGAGGAGAAGGAGTCCTCAGACAAGAAGTCCCAGCTCACGAAATTGTGAAAGCATCAGAACCGTTCATCAAGGAGGACATGTGGTGAGTGGTCAAGGTTCGAGGAAAACCTCGAAAGTTTCTCTCAAGGGGTAGTACTTTGACATTTCGGGACCCAGGAGGTTGAAGGACCAAGAACCGTCTATAGCCAGAATCGCGAAATCATGGATTCCAAAATCCCAAAAGGTGGATCGTGGTCATGGGTATATTTCAGCATTCCGGGGTCCAGGAGTTCGAAGGACCTAGAATCGTTGCAGCCGAAATCGAAAAACGTGAAAACCCAAAAGCATTTGGAGGCTAAGGGAGGACCCAGAGTCGTCAAGCCCTTTTTGGCATTTCAGCGACCGAGGGTTGGAGGGACAAGGAGCCTGGGAGAGCTCGCATGCAAGAGTCCCGAAACCCTGAAACGCAAAAAGTGTGTTGGTTCAGAACAGAGAAGAGTGTTGAAAGCTAAGTGCGTGCATAGGTTTTCTCAAGGCCTGTGCTAGAGGACAAAGGGACATGTGGATTCATTCAAAGGGTTCTAGTAGGATCCCGAAGAGCCATTTCGGCTCAGGGAAGAGAGTGATCCAGAGATCGGGAGGTCAGTGAACCCTGCTAAGGCAGGGGGTCTGCATCAAGTGGTATCAGAGCCTGATTTTGTCTATATATTTCAAGCAGAGGGAGCTAGAGGAAAAGGAGGACAGAGTGTTAAAGATCTGTGGTGATTGGTGTAAGGTGTGTAGCAAATGATAGATAGCCAGGCAAGCTATAGGAGGACATGGATATTCTCTAAGATGTAGAGTGATCCATACGCTTTCCAGGAGGGCAGGTGAAAGATGGTAATGGCTATTGAAGGCCATGATCATGGTGGAAGAGGAGACCACCAAAAGATAAGTAAATCAAAGATTGACAAGAAACTCCCTAAGACAAGGGCGAGAATTGAACAACTAACATTGAAGATGCAGCAGGAGGCAAAAGTACACTTGAGGTACGAATGGCCTCTGAACAAGAAATCCAAATGGCCTGTTCAAAAGTTTTTGGCCAGGAAACAACAACAAGAGTTGAGGAAGTGGATGAGGTATGTTGAAAGCCTCAGTGACATAGAGCTGGTTTGCATCTGTGAGCCAGAAGTCGGAGAAAACCTCAGTGATGAGGAAGAGGGATCAGTTTCAGATCTCATAAACTGCCAGGAGGGCAAGGATGAATTTTCAAATTTCTAGGTGGGCAATGAAGTGAGATCATTGGAGGATCTCATAGACTGTCAGGAGGAAAACCATGGAAATTCATATTGCCAGGTGGGCAATAGTATGAGATTTATAGAGGATCTCATAAACTGCCAGGTGGGCAGAAGTGGAATTTCAAGTTCCCAGGTGGGCAATGGAAAGAGATCAGTGGAAGGTATCGCGTACTGCCAAGGGGGCAGTGGTGAAAGTTCAGATTGCCAAGTGGATAATCAGATGGGATCAGACGATCTCATAGAATTCTAGGTGGGCAGCAAAAAATTCCCAAATTGCCAGGTGGGCAAGGGGAAAGAGGTGAGACTATTTGAAAGTCTCATGAACATCAGAGGAGAGTTTAGATCAGAAAGGAGTGCTGACAGGAGAGAATCAGAAGAGAATTCTAATCATTGGAGGAATAGAGGTGTTCCTACCAAGAAGCCAAGTTGAGGCCAGATCATGTGTTGCAGATGCAACAACAACAGGAGGACAACCAACATAAACTATCATGGAGGAAGAAATGGAGCAGACACTGACGTTTTCCCAAGAAGCAGAAGATGAGCATTCAACATAATGGCTCAAAATTTTCAACCAGGAAGCTGGATAGGAAATCACTGTAGTGCTGGAAGCTGAAGAAGAAGAAGAAGAAGAAGAGGAAGCAAACAACATGGATTTTGCTGACCTGTGTGAAGAATTGGAAGCCCTGGAAAGGAGGGTGATGGTGCAAAGCTTGCACATCCAACAGGCTAAGTTGGAAGAAGGTAGTGGAACATACCAGCCTGGGGAGAAGCTGGAAGAAGCTGGAAGTATGCCAGTAGGAGAAATGGTAGCAATAGAATTGCCACAGGAAGAAGTTGAGCATCATTTCAGTGAGGAGACTGCAGAGATGGATTCTACAGCAGAGCGGCCACTTAGTGCCACAAAGAGAGATAAAGATAGCAGGGGAGATCAAGCAGATATGCCCATAGAGAAGACATAAGTGCAGCAAAGAAGACTGCATAAGGAGAGCCAACCCTGGGAGCAGTTGGACGAGGTAATTGAAGAAATCAGAAGGCTGATGTTGAGTTCAGCAGCAGAGACTGCCAGCAATGAGAAGCTGAGTAGAAGGGAGCATGCAAGAGAAACAGGGTAGTAGTCATAGCAACAATGAAGCAGAGGAGCAGAAGGACAACTCCAAGGGAAATTTTGGGATCCAGGTGGATTTCAACACTGGAAAAGAGGAGCTCATGATCAAGAGATCATGATTTTTCCAGCTGAGGAGTATGATGTAGGAGCATCGCTCCATGTTAGCAGTGTGCCAGCCAGCCAGCACATCCAGTACACATTTAATGGAGAAAGGGAGAGGCACAACCCTCTCAATTTAGAAATTCAAAATTTCAATAAATGATTGTAAGGCTTTTAATGCCAAACGACGCCTTTGTACAAGTAGTGGTTGAGGTTTCCTTTAATGGTTGCCTACAAAAAGCCCAAGACGTAGTCAAGACTAGGCATCCATTTATGTAATGTAGCCGTAGGAGCCGCTCTGTGATAGCGATAGCTTAGAGACGATGGTTGAGGATAAGCTCATGGGAGCCGTCATTTTGTAAGAGAAGAAACTAGAGTAGAGAGGGAGAGGAAGAGAGAATAGAGCAGAGAGGTCTCGAGAGAGATGAGACTTGTTATAGTCCAGCCTTTGTAAACATTTGTATAGACATACAGATTAATAAAAAAGCAATTTTTCCTGCATATTGTGTGTTTGATGTTTACATGTTTTTATGCATTTCATGTTTAAATGAATAACCGGTGAATTATTTCATAAGTTTCAATTTCTTCTCGTCTTTGAGTTTCTGAGTGCAAGGAGTGCACATAGTCCGCAAGGTGTGCGTTGACAGAGGTGAGGTAACCTTAGGAAATCTCAAGAGGGATAGCGTTAAACCTTCATCAGCAGAGGTGCAAAGGGTGCACAGGAAGGAACTCTATTTCGAGTTCAGGGAAGACAGAACTACTGAAGGTTCTGTAGAGCTCTACCAAGAGGGAATTGAGCGAGTGCATAGAGTGCACTAGAGAACTCTATTTCAAGTTCTGAGGAAAAGGGAAGTGTCGAAGAGACGACACTCACGGATTTGTTGGATACTATATAGGCTCTACAAGGTGTGCATCGAGCAAAATAACGCCAGGTGGGCGTAGGGAGTTTTCTTTACAAGAAAACTTCTCAGACCTGAGTTTAGCGAAATAATCAGTAGCACCAGGAGTGTGCGAGAGTGGACTTGTCCCACGCCCATAATCTTAGAAGAGAAAGCGTGAGAAGAATGCACACAGAGAAAACCTTTCAAGGTTTCTGAGTTGACAAAGCTCGGGAGGGGGAGCGTTTCTATAACGCAGATGAGACCCAAAGCAATCGGGCTTGCAAGGGAAGCATCGAAGGCCGAGACCTTAAAGCATCGAATTTCTTCCAAGGGAAGGGAAGACGTGCAAGTTTAGGAGGAGGAGTACAACTGCCATTGGATCGGCACTGGGAGGAAAGATCTGGACCGTTGAATCTACGTTCAGGCACACAGGAGGAGAGAGTTCAAGGAGGATAGATATGAACCATCAGATATAACGCCAATACCCGACAACCGTTGGATTAGGCAAAGGCACATGGGGTTTAAACCCTTGGATATCCACACTTTCAGAGTTCGGGGTTTGGAGCGGCAAGGGATTTTGGGGTCGCTGCATCGTGAACTCCCGATTCGCAAAATCCCGAAATCTCGCGCTCGAATTTCACTATTTCGGAGTTTGGGGTTTGGAGCGGCAAGGGATTTTGGAGTCGCTGCATCGCGAACTCTTGGTTCACGAAATCATACCAGCCGTTAGATCTGGAGCGTGGTGGCCTGAGAGCCGCTGGATCAAGGATATGTGCACAGGGTTGAGTCCCTGGGAGGTGCAGAAGAAAAAGGCTCTGGGCCATCAGATCTAGCACCAAGGACCGATAACCGTCAGAT
The DNA here is from genome assembly GCA_010110895.2 of Picea sitchensis. Taxonomy (NCBI): domain Eukaryota; kingdom Viridiplantae; phylum Streptophyta; class Pinopsida; order Pinales; family Pinaceae; genus Picea; species Picea sitchensis. The sequence goes on from SNQJ01S0013487.1 coordinate 128,062, forward strand.
CTAGAAGGAGGTGCAAGGGGTTTAATCCTCGTAATATCAGAGGGAAGAAGACTCGTCAAGTCCCGAAAGAATTGGGGCCACCCATTTTGGAGGACAGGTGTCAAAGATCCAAGCCCTTTTCGACGTTTCAGACACCGGGAGTTTGAGGAGAAGGAGTCATGAGACAAGAAGTCCCAGCTCATGAAATTGCGAAAGAATTAGAACCGTTCATCAAGGAGGACACATGGTGAGTGGTCAAGGTTCAAGGAAAACCCCGAAAGGTTCTCTCAAGGGGTAGTACTTTGGCATCTCGGGACCTGGGAGGTTGAAGGACCAAGAACCGTCTACAGTCGGAATCGAGAAATCGTGGATTCCAAAATCTCGAAAGGTGGACCATGGTCACAGGTAGATTTTGGCATTCCGGGGTCCAAGAGTTCTAAGGACCTAGAATCGTTGCAACCGAAATCGCGAAACGCGAAAACCCAAAAGCATTCGAAGGCTAAGGGAGGACCCAGAGTCGTCAAGCCCTTTCTGGCATTTCGACAACCGGGGGTTGGAGGGACAAGGAGCCTGGGAGAGCTCACATGCAGGAGTCCCGAAAACCCAAAACATGAAAGGTGTGTTGGTTTAGAATAGAGAAGAGTGTCGAAAGTTGAGTGCGTGCATAGGTTTTCTCAAGGCCTGTGCCAGAGGACAAAGGGACCTGTGGATTCGTTCAAAGGGTTCCATCAGCAGCCCGAAGAGCCATTTCGACTCAGGGAAGAGAGAAATCCAGAGACTGAGAGGTCAATAGACCCTGTAGAGGTAGGGGGTCTTCATCAGAAAGGCAAAGTACAAACTACGTGGAAGGCACACTGACTGAGATTAGGTCGAAGTGGTCAAAGAAGAAGAAAAGAAGGATAAAAGTAAGGGAAAATGAGCCTTTGAATGAGAAGATCAAGGAATATAGATCAACAAGGAAGTTGGATCGTGGACAACTCAGTAATCGGAAAAAGATACCGACGGATGCTTTGGAGCACCTCGCGGGAAAGGAGGAAAGACATGCTGGCTGAGCCCTGAAAACGGGGGTCAAGTTGACCTATGGTTTTAGACACCTAGGGTTTTGGCATTTAGGGTTGTGACACTTAGAATTTGATCTAAGTTTGTCTGAGAGTCATTGTAATGTATAAATAAAGGTCTAGAGGACCTCATATGGGTTGGTTCTGAGTTCGTCGTTGTGGGTTAAGAGAGTGATTATTGTTGTTGCGTAAGAGAAGTATTGTGTCGAGAGAGAGTTTGTATTGTAAGATATTCAGCTGGGTGCGAAGATCAACCCTGCAGCTAGGTGCACAGGGAGGGAAGAGAAGAAGAGCAAGAGAGAGAGATCTGCAATCTAAGAGCGAAGATAGAACTGTATGTTTTCAAATAATATCAAGAAACATAGTTCTATGGACGTAGCCCTAGGGAGAGGGTGAACCACGTATATCTTGTTGTTATGTGTGATTGATTCTTTGTTCTTTTGCTTTGTATTATACTATTATTGCATTGATTGTGGTAGATCTGAGATATAACTGTGCGGAGTAGGATTGAGTTGATAAAGAATAACTAGATCTATGTGTGTTGTTCTTTTGGATCCACTTTAAATCTCCTCTAGTTGTAGACATTTGTGTCTTGCAACCCCCTATTGCTACTTCGGGTGAGACTGCATATGCTCCACAGGTGTTTCCGAAAGGGCCAGTAGTTAGGGCTTGTTGGTGCGTTGTCAGAGATGAGCCCTAGGTCTGCCCCTGTGCCAACAAATGGTTCTGTTGCCAAGACAGGGATATTCTTGAGGGAATGTCAAGGTGGTTTCCATCGAAGACAGAGATTCATAAGTGGATAGAAGAACAAGAAAAGGACTTTGTTGAAGCTCATAACAAGAACCCTAATCTTAGTACAAAATATTGGTTGGGAAGGTATATCTTTATTTATATACATGATATTTTCTTTGGAGGAATTTATAAGGAGCAATATGAGTGGTTAGCCACATTAGCAGATACCCAGTTTGAAATCATATCTAGACCACTTGTGGTTTGGATGTCGGGGTTGATCAAGAAGGTCAAGAGAGTTGATAACATCGTGTCAAGAGAAGTATATCATTGGTTTGATAGCACCATTGGAGGATACATTACCGATTTTTCTATCAATAGAGTACAGTCATACAGCCAAGCAGAGAGGTATTTATTTAAGGGACCTAGAGGAAAATTTTTACACTTTTTGAAGTTGAAGATCAAGATGTTATTGCATGAGAAGAACATCTTGAAGATGCAGTATTTGTTCAGATTGAAAAGATAATGTTCAAGAACTCAGATAGTGACATCGACATAGAGGTTGGACGCACACACAGTGGGAGAACCTTCAGAGAGGTTCCTCTGGTAAACCTGTTTAAGAAGAACCATGAACCACCGGCACATAATGAAGGGTTCTACAGTGGAGAAGAAGAAGAGTTATTGAACAAGGAACATTTAGAGTCCACTAGGGCAGAGGAAGGGAAGACTGGAGAACCTCGCTGAGAAGAATTAGAGACTTTAGGAACTGCGTTGAATGTTGAAGTAAGTACTATTACTCCTTCTGTTGTTTTAGTAGTGTTAAGTAACCAGAGTAGCCAGATTTATCAGAGCACTCAAAGCACTGTTACCAGCAGTTCAATACATACTCAGTCAACAAATCTAGGAGAATCTATGGAAGATGAGATGAGGCTACCTATCTTTAGAGGAGATGGATCTGAAGATCCTGATCAACACTAGTTTCTATGAGAAGATGTATGGAGTATTAAGAAATTCAATTCCAAAGAAATTAAGAGAGATGAGTTTAGTACTACCTTGAGAGACCGTGCACTGAGCTGGTATATGAAGTTTGTTAAGGAAGTTGCACAAACTAAACCACTAAACGATATCAATACCACGCTGAGAGAAGAATTTAAGAAACCCAAGTCGGAGTCATAGTGCATTACAGAACTGAAATAAATCAAGCAGAGAGTAGCCGAACCTGTTTGGGAGTTTGATCAGAGGTTTAAGACATTGACAGGCCGGTTGAGTTTTCAGATCCCAGAAAATAAGAACAAGGAATGGTTCATTACTTCCCTCCTACCACACATCATAGTTCCTATGATGCAACAGAAGGTCGCTTCGCAGGTTGAGGCACTGGAGATCACCATGAAGTTAGAATCAGCCCCTATGGGAGAATCCAACTCAAGGATGAGTAAAATTTTGAGTCAGCTAACTAGCTTATCTCTGCAGGTCGAAGATATGAATAAAGACAAGGGAAAAGATAAAAGAGAATACATTTGGTGTATCTGATGCAAATCAGAGGGCCATGATAAGGAGCATTGTCCCATATTTCATGAATACTTGGCATCTGGAGCTCCGAGCCCTTTGAAGCAGGTTACTCTACCCTGGTGCGAGGTATGTAGAAATAGACATCACCTTGGTGAATTCTATTACATACAAAAACATGTCCAGACACCTACCAATATTTACTGTACATTCTGTAAATCTGTGGGGCATGATGAGAAGGACTATGGGGCTTATGAGCTCTTGCATGAAAGGTCAAGAGATACATATAGAATTCAAGGAGAGATGAAGCAGGAGGGAAATAATGCACATTTTAATTCATCGGGAAGAGGAAAATTCAACCCTTGTGGTGGATTCAGAGGAAGAGGAAGAGGAGGAGGCATGGGTCTAGGTTGATGTGAGATCATTTGTTATAACTATGCACAACTAGGACACTTGGCAAGGGACTGTCAAAACCCTTGTACCACTTGCAGCTACTGCAACTCATTTTAACATCTTATTGAAGACTGTCCAATAATTCTAGGTAAAATTTAGGAGAGACGAGGAGGAAACTAGCAAGTACAACTAATATTAGCAGAACCTCGTGGGGAGGATCCCAGAGTTGTTGTTATCACTAGAGGGGGCGTTGTTACAGGAGAAGACAGAGTGACCCCAGGAAAGACTACAGAAGGATCAAGGGTCAGAAGAGATGCAGAGAAAACACAAGTGTTCGACCCAAGGAAAGAAAAGAAGACGTTTGAAGAGGCAAGAAGAGAATTTGGAAGAGATCAGGATTCTTCATCCAAGACACAACCAGAGGTAAGAGAATGTGGAATTCCTCTAGAATTCGATCAGTCTACCTTGCCCAGAGAAGGAAAAGAGGTAAGCAAGCTTATGGAATTCTTATGTACTTGCATTAATTTGATTAAGGATGAAAGAGCTATGCAAGAAATACAAAATTTGATCAGACAATATGAGATAGGCAGGGTAGATCCTCTGTTGAATAAAGAAGTACATCAAGTATCTAGAAAGAGAAGGACAAACAAGGAACTACACCTTAATGCTAAGATTGGAGATTATGACATAGATTATGTGGTCCTCGACTTAGGGTCAGAGGTCAATGTTATGACGAAGCAGACCTGGGCATTGATGGGAAGACCTAAGTTGATTTACTCCTCTATCAGGCTCAGGATGGCTAATCAGCAAGCAGTAATGCCCTTTAGAAGACTGGAGCATGTCCCTGTGGACATCGATGGGGTAAAGACGTTTGCGGACTTCGAGGTGATTGAGACAGTTGATGATAGTTGCCCTTATCCTACGCTATTAGGAATTGATTGGGATTTCAACAATTCCACTGTCGTTGACTTAAAGAAAACAAGAATGACATTTGAAGGTGATGGCCTTAGGGTCATTGCACCCCTTGATCTTGATGAAGGTCGCAGATACACAGAACCCATCAGAGAAGAAGACTGTGCATACGAGCTAGAGAATATATATAAATTGACATCAAGGCAACAAGATTACATTAATCCTATGGCAGATGGAAACTTAAGCTGGCGAAGTAACAATGCATGCTCATCAGATTCAGAAGAAGCACTAGAGAGTTGGCAGAACAAAATGTATGAAGTTTATGCGCAGAGGTGTGCTAGATTGACCAGGGAATTTCGTTGGATGGGCACAAAAGTAAGTAATATGCCCACATTTGATGGTTTAAATCATTTAGAAACTTTCTTATTGGAATTTGAAGAAATTGTACCAGTGCAACAAAGGTTGTTGGCACTGGATGAGGCGTTGAAAGCAACACCAATGAGATGGTGGGGAGCACACAAGAAGAACATCGTGGAGTGCATGCAATGTTTCACTTTGATGACAATGCACTTTTCAGACCAAGTTGAAGGGTGTGAAGTTCGATACATGGGTCAGAGTTGTCCGAGGGACCATGTGTGAAGTTGCGAGGAATCTTGGAGAAACATTCCTCAAGAGCAGTGGGTGCATAAATTCATTAACACTTTGGACACGGTCCCTATTAATTGGTATCTTCAAGTAGAAATGTGCCTCACCACTTTAGATTGGTACGATATGACTTAGAACTTTGTAGCTACTTTTTTATTTGACAGTCAGTACCCCACAGTAGATCAAGCTTTACAAGTTGTAAGACAAAATTTCTTTGAGGAGGCACCTAACCTCCCTATTGAGCCAGAAGAGGATGAATGGACCGCATGTTATAACCCTAAATTGCACCAAACATGCTTACCTAGCATCAGGCCATCTCACTAGCCTTCTTTTCCAAGCCACTACTGAACAACTCTTCTTAAAAACGCCCTTTTTAAAGGCATAGGCGCCCTGCTCCACTACTGCACGCATGTACACGCTAGTTGACCCACTATAGCTCGCGTGTACCCACAAAAGCACGAAAAATGGAAAGTTGTAGATGGAACACACAGTTTTGGGTAAGTTAACTAAACCATTCGACCGCCCATATCCGGTCACTCAACCAAATACCTATCCCTTTCTAGCCTATAAAAGAAGGGGTAGGGGTCCCATTTGAAAGGAGGAAAATCATAGCAAAGAAACTATACCTGATTTAGCATTCCCCTTGCCCCAACCTTNACATAAGTAGTTGGAGCACAGTTGAAGAGGAGCCCAGGACCAGATTCAAGGAGGAGTGGCCGATCTCACTATTGTAAGGTTACTCTTGTGAGATTAATAAAAGAAGTACTTTTCTCGTCCCACCATATGAGATTGTCAATATTTAAATTTGATTATATTTTGATAGAATCTCTAACCCATTAGTTTATAGATCATATGCATGTGGAGTTCTTTGTTTGTCTTTTATGAATGCAGGTCAGTGTTGGGAGGATATTTGCAGTCAAGGAGCGACCAAGCATTAAAGGGATCGACATCAAACACGAAAACTAAGGTACAATAACTGGATCTCTTTAACCTTGTATTTGCATATGAATAATAGGGTTTATGATTGGGATGTTGGTAAAAAGTAGGAGACTTTAGGTCATTTTTGCATGCATGATTAAAACCCTTAATGCTAGTCCGTAGGAGGGATTTCCCACCCACAATAGAATTGTCAACCGTATTGGGGATCTCTAGGGTTTTTCGGGGTACTTTTTGGGTATTTTTAATTGGTTTTACTACCTTTTTTTTGAGTTTCTGCAAGAGTCTGAGCTAGTAGGGATTTTGGTCTTCCATACCAGTACTCCCTGCTTTCTTTACTTGGCTGCTTTTTCTTTTACGAGAAGTCACAAAGGTATGCGCGGCCTATATAAGGCCTGTAAGCATGTACACATGCCCTACCTTCATACATCCCGCGTGCACACACTAGCTAATGAAGGATCAGTAGCGTGTCTGAGTCCATAATTTTTTTTTTTTAAAGAGGCAGTCATCCTCTTCCGTGTCAGAAATGATCCTTCTCAGGGGTTTTCTAGATTTTAGTTCTAGTCTCTGTTGTTGCAGTCAGTAGCCTAGGTATAATCTCAGATTAGCTTTCTTTATCGAAGTTTCCTTGCATCTTTTTCTGTCAAAGTAAGTTCCTGTGCCTTCAAGGGATTCTAGTTCTCAATACCAGTACTCCCTGCCAGTTCATGATTGCTTGTTTTTCAATTTTGAGGAGTTGCAGAGGTGCATGTGACCTATAGTGGGCTTGCACGCGTGCATGCGTGCCCTACCCTTTGACAGCCCGCGTACATACGCTTGTTGTTTAAGTGTCAGTAGCGTGCCTGTTGAGAAATTTTCTTTTTTTTTAAAGAAGAGGCAGTCATCCTCTTCCCTATCAGAAGTCACACTTCTCAGGGGTTTTCTTTCTCCAACCCTGGCCTCTGTCACAACAGTCTATAGCCTAGGTTTGATTTCAGCGTAGCTTGTCTTTTTAAAAATATTTCTTGTGCTTCCTAGCGTTTTTAACTTATTTTTCGCTTGAAATTTTAAGAAAAATGAGTTGCATTTTAAAAAAATAATCCCCCTCATGGT
>SNQJ01S0013487.1:135439-148147 GCA_010110895.2 Picea sitchensis
ATGAATCATGAATTCATCAGTCTCTTTTAGAATATTTTGTTATTTCTTCTTTGATTGGAAGAAAAAATATTAAAAAAAAAACTTAGTTGTTAGATCTTTTTCTTTCTTAGCATTTGCTTTGCATTGTTATTTGAAAAAGAAAAAGAAATTAGCATAGTGTTGTGTTTTCTTCTCATGTTAAAAGCATTTCAAAAGAAAAATAAGAAAGATAATCATTATTTTCCAGTGTTCATGTAAGTTTCATCATTTTTTGCAAGAGTCTTAACAACATCAGTTGCACCATCGCACACTTTTTTGAGTAAATCAAGCCAATAAAAAGAACGCTAAATCTAAAATTAACTAGACTTTTTATGTTTGTAGGGTCAACCAACTAGTTTAGGGTTAGGGCCTTGAATTAGGTTAGAGAGGAAAATCTTTAAGGCCTTTAAATCAAACATTGGAGTTTGAGTTAGGGAGTGTTAAAGTCTAGTAAACGTGAAAGTTATCTGGGACCCCCCTCTAACGTAGGGGATAAACACGAGGTTGCATGGGGAAAGGCAGCGGAAATAACCCCTCCAAAGCCGGACTTAGCGTAGTGGGGAACACATATAGAGGGCTTATCTTGGGATCCCGTTGATCACATTTTCCACGGAGCTTCATGGGTCTCGAATCCATTCGAGGTCCTCAGTCGTCTTCCGGAACACTTTCTTTCGATACCCTTGATAGGTTATGGGCTTGATACCCTTCTCATTGCGGTCCACTCGACTGTCGACTGTACCCGCCTACTAATTGTTCGCGAGATGGCAACCTAGTTTCCTTTATTTTAGGGACTTACACAGGTGAATGCGAGGGTATACCATGATAACTAGAGCATAAGTCGGGCCATGCTTTGCAGAGTATACCCAGAGGGTGCTTCCATGTTCGAGTTTCACTTTCACCGGTAAGTTGCTCTAGTGTTGGCTGGTGTAACTATTCTTCCAACTAGTTAGTCGTTTGCTTGATTTTTCTTTAGGAACTTTTAGTGTGTGTTCTATGCTCCCTAGTTTTCCATAGTGAGTTAGTCAGTCATTTCTTTGGGTCTCTAACCTAGGGTGGTAGACCACCCACTCTACCGGTTGTGAGGAATTTTTGGTCTTCCACTTAGAAACATGGAGCCACCTATTTATAGGCGTTGTTTTGATACCATTGGTTCGCTAGAGTCAGTGTGTGAGATTTTTATGAACTTGAACGATCCCGCAAGGGGAGAACCTGTGCATTAGATATTCATGGTTAAAGTTCTCGATGATACCAACCAAGGAACCCCTTCTCAAGGGGATTCTTGTGCTTTTCCTTTCTTGGGAAATGTTGGTGTCCCTTTGATGGCCACTTTATACATTCCTGGATTGAATGTGGGATACCGGTTTGGTTGGGTACCCTTCCAAATGTCCCGAATGCTCTTGACGCTTCTCAGTTGAGCACCTTATATCATGGGCACCATGTTGATGTTCCTTCATCAACAAAGTCTTCTCCTCCTACTTCTCCCGCCCCTGGTGAAAGTACAGTTACTAGTAACCAGAATCCTAAACAAAGTAGAAAGAGGAAGAAAAGGAATAATAAATCACCAACCTCTGCGAGTCATGTTGGAGATGTGCACCCAACCTCTGCAAGTCACGCTGGGGGAAAGCACCCAACCCCTGCCAGTCATGATGGGGAAAAAAGTCCAACCCCTTCTAGTCATACTGGTAATAGGTCTATAGCCTCTGCAAGTCATGTTATCAACCCATCACCAACCTCTGCAAGTCATGTTGGAGATGTGCAACCATCCATTGCTAGTCATGTTGGGGGCATTTATTTTGTTGAGAAACCTAGACGGATAGGATGTAAGCCTAAGTTCCCTTGTAATATTTGCAAGGGAGATCACCTTACTCATTTGTGCCCTGGTATTCCAAAGGTACAAAGATTGTGGTCCCTATCTGCAAGCTCTTCTGATTCTGAGTCTTCTGAGGTTTCCTCACAACCTATTCAACCATTGGTTGCAAAAGTGGTCATGTCGATGCAGTCATCGGCTGATCCCACTCCTCTTCTGGGGGGTGAGGTGCCTTTAGACCATGTAGTCTCGTAGCCTATTCAACCATTGGTTGAGAAATTGGTCATGCCGATGCAGTCATTGGTTGATCCCACTGCTCTTCTGGGGGGTGAGGTGCCTTTAGACCATGTAGTCCTGCAACCTATTCATCCATTGGTTGTGAAAGTGGTCATGTCGATGCAGTCATTGGCTGATCCCACTCCTCTTATGGGGGGTGAGGTACCTTTAGACCATGTAGTCTTGCAGCCTATTCAGCCATTGGTTGCGAAAGTGATCATGCCGATGCAGTCATCGGCTGATCCCACTCCTCTTTTGGGGGTGAGGTGCCTTTAGACCATGTAGTCCCGCAGCCTATTCATCCATTGGTTGCAAAAGTGGTCATTCCGATGCAGTCATCGGATGATCCCACTCTTCTTTTGGGGAGTGACATGTTTACCGACTATGTTTTTAGCATTTTCGATTTAGTATTTTCAGAACAAGGGGGCATTCTGCTCATTCTGAGCACACCCCTCCAATCCCTAGGATGGTTTCCTATGATTGGAATGAACTTGTTGAGCCTCATATTCCTTCCTCTGCTCCCTTTCAAATAAGGGTTGAAGTTAATTCAACAAACATTTATTGATGTATTGTGGATGAAGGAGCCTCAACAAGTATTTTATCCTCCTCGGTTTGTAAAGTCTTGGGTTCTCCCAAGCTTGTGTCTGCTTCACATGAGTTGTTTTATTTTGACAGACGTCCTAGTGAATATTTGGGGGTTCTTCATCAGTTTCCTATTTCGTTAGGTGGGAAGATTGTCCATATTTATGTTATAGTGGTGCAAGGCCCGTTAGATTTCAACATGCTTCTCGGGTGTGATTATGTATATGCTATGAACGCTGTGGTATCTACGCTCTTTCAGGTAATGCATTTTCCTCACAATGGAAGCATTGTCACTATTGACCAGCTGGAATCTGATAATCACCATCCTAATTCAACGTTAGTTCAGGCTGCCCCTTTATATGTTCCTAGTGTTCGTGTAGACTCCACCCTGCCACGGGTTAATTATATGGCATCTTATCCTCAGTGTTCAATTACTTCTAAGAAGGAACCTATGCAATCATGTTTTCCCTCTCAAGAATTTGTCTCAACAATTGATCCATTGGTTTATCCAATGGGGGCATGGGAACCCTTGCTTCCCTCGATTGGTCCAAGTGGGCTTGAGTATCCTTCTGAGTCTGATTTCATTGTTTGTAGATCCTAAGCCCTCGTTCTCGTGATTCTTCGTTGATAGACTCTGCTAGTCCTAGCCAAAACCTCCATCGTCATATGGAGTATGGTCATTTTACTTCACCCTTTGCGACTGTCGACCCTCATTTGCATGATTTCTCGGATTTTGAATTGCCTTCAGATGAGGCTATCCTTGAAGCCATGACTATGGTTTCTATACTGCGGGAGAACTTACACCGTGGTTTGTGCTTTCTTCCCTTTTGGGAGACTTTCCAAGTTGACTATCGAAGAGACTCTTGGTCCAATCCTAGCAGCGGGCTCTACCTGAACCAGTTTCATACATGAGTCGTAGCCCCCACGGGTCTTCTTTTAGGCCTTTTTCAGACCCTCTAAACATGAAAATATTGTCGAGCAATCTTGTTTCCTTTCAGACTCATTAAACTGAAATTTGAAGGCATGTCTATCTGGTGGTAGTTTACCCCTTTTTCAGTCCGGATGGTCAACTACACGAACAAAGGTATACTCTAGGGGCCTTGGTTCTCTAGAAAAGTATTCTCAGGTATAATTTTAATCCTTGTTCGTGCTTGAGGGACTAAATTTACGAAAAAGAAACCCCCACAGAGTCCATAGTTAAGCTCTTTTCAGACTCCCTAAAATTGAAAAGATCATCGAGTGACCTTATTCTTTCACACTCATTAAATTGGTCCAGAAGAACATTCCTGACGGAGTCCATAGTTAAGATTTTTTCAGACTCCTTAAAAATGAAAAAATTGTCGAGTGATCTCATATTTATCACACTCATTAAAATGGTTTTTGAATAGACTTCTGGTCGGTGCTATTTTACCCCTTTTTCGAACCGACTAGACTATCCTCGAAAAAGGTACCCCTGCGGAGTCTCCTTTTACGCTTTTTCAAACTCTCTAAATATGAAAAACTGTCGAGCTTACCTTCTCTGGGCTCGTTAAAATTACATTGAAGGATGTTACGATTGTGTGTCTTATTAAATCTCATTTTCATACCTGCATCTTTGGCCTAATGTCGGCTCCATGTTTCTCTCAACTGAACCGTCTGAAGCATGCCTTATATGCAAGCCCTGTAGCACTGTGCCTCTGTGTCTTGACACCTTTGGCCCATGGAGGATTTTTTCCCGAGTGTCCTTTTCCTGCATATGTCCCCTTTCCATGAGCATTCATGTGTTCCATGTGCTTGGAAATACTATGTCCATGACACTCGATCCTTCTTTGTAACATAGCATTCTTTTATTCTTTTTCAAGCTTTCAAAAATTATTGAAAAAGACAAAAAAATCAAATATACCCCAAAAAGAGGAAGGGAAAAGTATTTTTTCTTTTTATTGGCAGCACAATGAATCGCCCTTGGACAAAGCACATCCTTCCATTTGTTTGTCAAGCCTTGGGATTTAACATGACCTTAGGAAGTCGTTCTCACTACATAGAGATTTTCCCTCCTCCATTTGGTTATTCTTCCAAACATATGGAGAGTTTGCGGTGCCTCCTGCATCGTGAACTTATGTCAAAATATCATGCTGCCTGAGTCTCATCTTTTATCGTGATATTTTCCAAGGGAAGTTATTACCAAGCTTAAGTCGGCCCCCTCTACAGATTGTCTCTTACCCTCATGCCCGACCATCCTGAAATCCCAATCAAGTCTTTGTTTGAGATCCACGAAGCCCTCAACTTGATCATCAAAATCCTCTAGTCCGTTCCTGACAAGCCGTCGAAGACCTTTGGGTAGTGAAATCGTACACTCATATTACACTCCTACCCGAGTTGTGAAGATTTTGAAGCTATTTCTCGAGCTCTGAAGGCCTCATATCTAGCCATCAGGTCTTATTCGCTTCTTGAAGATGGATACTATGCATGTATATCTTTTTGATTTCGAGATGTAGATCTGGTGTGTATTGTTCGCGGCTACACTTTATATAGTTATATGACATGGATCTACAATGTATTTGATTGGTAGCCATGACTTTATTTCGAGCATGGGTATGCTCGCCTCAGTGAGACAATTGTTATTTTGCAGATGGCACCTCCCGAATTATGGTTCCTGGGCTCACTTGTTTGGTACATTGGTGAAGATTGATAATGTATTTCGGCCATCAGATGCTCTTCTGACCTCACACATTAGAGGGCATCTGTTATAACCCTAAATTGCACCAGACATGCTTACCTGGCATCAGGCCATCTCACTAGCCTTCTTTGCCAAGCCACTACTGAACAACTCTTCTTAAAAACACCCTTTTTAAAGGCACACACACCCCGCTCCACTACTGCACACATGTACACGCTAGCTGACCCACTACATCCCGCGTGTACCTACAAAAGCATGAAAAATGGAAAGTTGCAGATGTAACACATAGTTTTGGGTAATTTAACTAAGTCGTTCGACCGCCCATAGACAGTCACTTGACCAAATACCTATCCCTTTCTAGCCTATAAAAGAAGGGGTAGGGGTCCCATTTGAAAGGAGGGAAATCATATCAAAGAAGCTATACCCGATTTAGCATTCCCCTTGCCCCAACCTTTTGCAACTATTGTGTGAAGAGAAGCATATACAGAAGTAGTTGGAGCACAGTTGAAGAGGAGCCCAGGACCATATTCGAGGAGCAGTGGTCGATGTCACTATTGTAAGGTTACTCTTGTGAGATTAATAAAAGAAGTACTTTTCCTGTCCCGCCATATGAGATTGTCAATATTTAAATTTGATTATATTTTGATAGAATACCTAACCCATTAGTTTATAGATCATATGCATGTGGAGTTATGTTTTTGTCTTTTATGAATGCAGGTCAGCATTGGGATGAGAGTTGCAGTCAAGGAGCGACCAAGCGTTAAAGGGATCGACATCAAACACGAAAACTAAGGTACAATAACTGGATCTCTTTAACCTTGTATTTGCATATGAATAATGGGGTTTATGATTGGGATGTTGGTAAAAAGTAGGAGACTTTAGGTCATTTCTGCATGCATGATTAAAACCCTTAATGCTAGTCCGTAGGAGGGATTTTGCACCCACAACACCGCACCTCTTCAGAAATTGCAAGGTTGTTAAAATATCAATGCTGATGAAAGTGATGACCCTAGGAATGTGAACATCATAGAAACAAAAGGACAGAGAGAAATAGAAGGACCAGGAGTCAAACTACCTTTTATTGGACAACCAATCAAAATCAAGAAAGTTAATATTGGAACAAAGCAAGAACCTAAAATCGCAAACATTGGAGATTATTGGGACGATGCTACTATTGAAAAGATCACAAAACTACTGCATGAATATCAGGACTTGTTTCCAACCAAGTTTACCGACATGAAGGGAATTAAAGGGCCCGTGGGAGAAATGAAGATCCTCTTGAAACCAGATGCAAGGCCCGTCAAGTAGAGACCCTACAGATTGAATCCCAAGTATAAGCAGAAAGTCAAGATTGAATTAGACAGAATGTTGGAAGCAGGAATCATAGAACTTGTTGAAGAGTCAGAGTGGATTATCCCTATGGTGGTCCAATATAAGAAGAAAGGAGAGATCATGATTTGTGTAGACTTGAGGAAACTGAATGATGCATGTTTACATGATCCATTCCCTACACCTTTTACTGACTAAGTGTTAGATAATGTGGGAGGACAAGAAGTTTACTCCTTCACAGATGGATTTTCAGGTTATCACCAGATCAAGATTGCTAAGGAAGATCACCATAAGACCACATTTGCAATAGAATGGGGTTCCTTCCATTACACAGTAATGGCTTTCAGATTGAAGAATGCACCAGCCATATTTTCTAGGGTGGTGGTCGAAGCATACAAGGAATTTTTACATAAATGTTTGGAAGCATATTTTGATGATTGGACTATTTTTAGCTTATTTCAAAATTATATTGAATGTTTGAGACTAATGTTGGATAAGTGTAGGAAATGTCAGATTTCCCTGAACCTGAAGAAGTGCATATTATTTTCACCCTTTGGAGTGTTGCTAGTCCATATTGTGTGTAAGCAAGGGTTGCTGGTAGATCCTTCCAAGATTATCATCATTGTTGATCTACCCCCTCCTACTTCGGTTAGACAGATGCACACTGCATTGGGACATATTTGATACTACAGAAATTTCATCAAGGGCTATGCACAGATAACAACACCCATGGAAAATATTTTAAAGAAATATTGTTAGTTTCAATGGTCCGAGGAATGTCAGCAGAGCTTCGACACACTGAAAGAGAAGATGGTCATTGTGCCTATTTTGGCTTTCCCATGTTGGAGTAAGGAATTCCATGTGCATGTCAACACTTCATATATTGCATTAGGATCAGTGTTAGCATAGCCAGGAGTAGGAGATATAGATCACCCATTATCCTTTGCTAGGAGGAAGCTCTCTATAGCTGACATAAATTACACTACTACTGAAAGAGAAGGTTTATCCATGGTGTACGCGCTACAGAAGTTTCGACACTACTTAATGGGAGGGAATTTTAAGATGTTCACTGATCACTCTGCATTGAAATACTTAGTCAACAAGCCAGTGTTGGGGGGAAGAATATGCAAATGGCTACTATTATTCCAAGAATATGATTTTGAGATTGTGGTCAAGCAATGAAGAATGAACAAGGGACCTAACCACTTGTCTAGGGTAGAACATGGAGAGGAACCTACCAGTTTGGAGGATACCTTACCAGATGCACAATTGTTGGCCATCAGAAAGGTGGATGATCACTTTGACGAGATAGTCCAGTTTTTATCAACATGAATGACACCTCGTGAATATACATTCATTCAGAAGAAACAGTTGGTAGTTCGTGCTGCAGATTTTTCACTTATAGCTGGACAACTATACAAGATAGGACCTGATGAGATATTGAGGAGATGTCTTATGGAGGAAGAAAGACCTATGATTCTGGCAAAAGCACATGAAGTGATCGCAGGAGGACATTATGCAGGAAAATCAATAGTGCAGAAGGTTCTTAGAGTTGGCCTTTGGTGGCCCACTTTACACAAGATGCTAAGGAATACTACAGAGCCCGCGATGTATGCCAAAGAGTGGGGAAGCTTTCCAGAAGAGATGAGATGCATTTAACACCTCATAGAACCTTACAGGCATTCGATAAATGGGCAATTGAATTTGTGGGACCTATCAACCCCACCAGGAAAGTGCACAGGAGCTCGATACATCATCACTGTGACAGAGTATTTGACCAGATGGGCAGAAGCAAGAGAAGTTAATGACTGTAGTGCAACTACAACTACGCGGATCATATTTGATGATATCATAACCCGATTTGGATTCTCGAAGATCCTTATGAGCGATCAAGGTACACATTTTATTAATAAGGCTATTGAAGCCCCAACTCAGGAATTTGCAGTTCATCATCAGAAGAGCACACCTTACCACCCACAAGAAAATGGTATAGTCGAAGCTTTCAATAAGATCTTGGAGACAACGCAGACGAATATTTGCAGTGTAAATAGGGATGGTTGGGATTTGAGATTGCCAGTAGTGTTGTGGGCCTATAGAACCACTTGCAAGAAGCTGAAAATGCAGACTCCATTTAAGTTGGTTTATGCCTTGGAAGCAGTGGTACCTATGGAATATCTAGTTCCTAGCTTGAGAATTGCAGCATTTATAGATATGGATGACACTGGCATTGTTCAAAACAGGCTTGTGTAGTTGGTAGAACTAGAGGAAGAGAGGCTTATTGCAGGATTTCATCAGCGGGTTCAAAAGGAACAAGAAAAGGCCTACCATGACAGAAACATCAAGAATAAATTCTTTAAGCAAGGAGATCTGGTATTGGTATATGACAACAAGTTCATGAAGCATCCAGGGAAGTTTAGGACACATTGGATCAGGCCATATGAGGTTTCCTACATTATATAAGGTGGAGCTGCGCAGTTGAAGACTTTGAACGGAGAATGGAAGGAAGGTTTGGTAAATGGGAGCCAATTGAAATTGTATTATGACAACCAGCTGCCCCACAACTCTCAGTGAAAGAATAAAATGAAGGGTCTAGGTACCATGTGTAGTTGAAACTAGGTACCAGACACAAAAAAGACATTCTGCACAAGGAAGGGAGGGATAGACCAGAAAGAACAGGTTATTCTGCGTAGTCTGAAGTCGAAGTGAAACATAAGGTTCAAACCTGTAGTGCCTCAGGATGAGTCACATGTGAGTGTTGAGGGCCTATTGGCCCTTGGTTATGGAAGAAAGTGAATATTAAGGAAGAAAGTCGAAGTACGAATTGCATGGAAGGCACATTGACTGAGTTTGAGTCGAAGTGGTCAAAGAAGCAGAAAATAAGGAGAAAAGTAAGGGACGACGAGCCATTGAACGAGAAGATCAAGGAAGACAGATTAGAAAGGAAGATGGATTGTGGATAACTTAGCAAGCGGAAAAAGCTACCGACGGATGCTTTGGAGCACCTCGCGAGAAAGAAGGAAAGAAAGGTTGGCAGAGCCCTGAAAACGTGGGTCAAGTTGACCTAGGGTCTTAGACACCTAGGGTTTTGACACTTAGACTTCGATCTAAGGTTGTATGAGAGTCATTGTAATGTATAAATAAAGGTCTAGAGGACCTCAGATGGGTTGGTTCTGAGTTCATCATTGTGGGTTAAGAGAGTGATTATTGTTATTGCGTAAGAGAAGTATTGTGTCGAGAGAGAGTCTATATTGTAAGATCTTCAGCTGGGTGAGAAGATCAACCCTGTAGCTGGGTGCACATGGAGGGAAGAGAAGAAGATGAAGAGAGAGAGATCTGCAAGCTAAGAGCACAGATAGAACTATATGTTTTCAAATAATATCAACAAACACAGTTCTGTGGACGTAGCCCTAGGGAGAGGGTGAACCACATATATCTTGTTGTTCTGTGTGATTGATGTTGTGTTATTTTGCTTTCCGTTTTACTTTTATTGCATTGATTGTGGTAGATATGAGATATAACTGCACAAAGTAGGCTTGAGTTGATAAAGCATAACTAGATCTCTGTGTGTTTTTCTTTTGGATCCACTTTGCATCTCCTCAGGTTGTAGACACCTATGTCCTGAAACCCCCTATTGCTACTTTGGGTGAGACTGCATATGCTCTGTAGGTGTTGCCTGATATAGGAGCATCTCTCCAACTTATCAAAGTTCCATCCAGCCAACACATCCAGCGCGCATTCATGGAGTAGAGACGCGCAACCCTCTCATTTTTCAAAAACATGAAATCAAATCCCATTCAGGGATTTGCGTTGTAAGGTTTTTAATGCCGAGCCACACCTTTGTACTTGTAGTGGTTGAGGTTTCCTTTAATGGTTACCTATAGCTAAGTACAGATTAATCAGGTCTGTGACAACCATTTATGTAATGTATCCGTAGGATAGGGTGTCGCTCTAAGATAGTGATGGAACTAAGGCGGTGGATGGGGATAAGCTCATAGAGAGCCCTCTTTTGTAAAAAAGTAATGGATAGAAAATATAGGAGTTAGACGAAGAGGAGACCTTGGTTAGAGAGGTCTAGGTAGAGAGATCTCGAGAGAGAGAACTGGGACTTGTTATAGTCCATTTTTTTTAAACACAGTTTGTATAAACATTTGGAGATTAATAGAAAAGCATATTTTCCTGTATACAGTGTGTTCGGTATTTATATGTTTTTATGCATTTCATGTTTTAAATGCATAACTGGTGAAGCATTGCATAAGTTTCAATTTCTTCACGTCTTGGAGTTTCTTAGTGCAAGGAGTGCACATAGTCCACAAGGTGTGCGTTGATAGAGGTGAGACAACCTCGGGAAAGCTCAAGAGGGAGGAACTGAGTTGTTGAACACTCTGTCGGCTCAACAAGGCGTGCTTGAGCAGAAAGTTGCCAGGAGGGCACTTTCGTCTCTTCGAAAGGGTGGAAGAGATAGAGATATTTTGAGGTCTAAGCAGTTGAAGATCGAGGAGGAGATCAAACGCATGCAAGAAGTGCACAGAGCCTAGAAGTGGCCAAGTTTCGAAGGAACAACAAGGGAGAATGCCAGGTGGGCGACATGAGTTTTCTTTTCAAGAAAACTTCTCGAATCTGAGTTATTCGAGATTCTCTAGCGTAAGGTGTGCACAAGAGTAAATCTATGAGAGGATGAAGCTCAGGAGGGGTAGAACCTTTGGAGAGTTCGAAGAGAAATATCAAAGGCCGAGACCTTCAAGCGCAGAAATTTGCCAAGGAAAGGAGAAGCGTAAAGCTTAGGAGGGAGAAACAAACGTTGTTAGATCAGCTGGGAAGACGAGATCTAGACCATTGGATCACTATCCAGATAGGAAGAGCATACATAGGAGGTGATCATATCTAAGTCGTCAAATCTGGGAGCGTGGATCAACATCCGTTGATCTCGAGGTAAGGTGCGTGCGTTTTAACTTTTTCGGTATTTTGTGGACCGGGAAACAAAAGAGGGAGAGTCTTTCAACTCCCAAAGACGTGAAATTGCGATGGGATCCTGACTGTTGGTCAAGAGGATTTGTGAGCTGTTGATATGGGATGGTCACCATTTTGGGTTTTTGGTCACCGAAAAAACGAGAGTGAAGATTTCCCAGAAATAGCGAAATGGAAAGTCGTGATTTGATCCACACCATTGGATCAGTTGGAGGGGATGAAAATCTAGACCGTCAGATCTAGCATCCAGAAAACAGGAGGAAAGTGCGCGGAAGGTTGGATCTGAACCGTCAAATCTAGCGTAGAGGACCGATAGCCATTGGATCCAAGAGAAGGTGTATGAGGTTTAACCCTCGTGTAAGTAGGAGAGTGGACCTGTCACAGTCCTGACATCATCGGGACCGTCCATTGTGGAGGATACATGGCGAAGATCTGGAACCCATTGGAGATTCGGGCACTGGGAAATTAGAGGAGAGGAATTCCCCAAAATCACGAAAGGATATTCCCCGAAAGAATCAGGAGCATCCATCTCAGAGGATGCGTGGCAGAGATCTGGAAGTCATTGGGATTTTGGACACCAGGAGAATAAGGGTGAAGACTGGAGAAGAACTCGCGAAAGGATCAGGACTATTCATCAAGGAGGACACATGGAGAACGGTCAGGGTTCGGAGAAAACTACGAAATATTGTGAGTCGTCGATCCATTTGGATCGTGGTCATCGATTCAAGAGAAATCTGGACCATTGATCTCTCAAGGGGAGACTTCGGCATTTCGGGGTTCGAGATTCCAAGGAAGAGAAGTTGGAGTTGCATCGCAACTTCACGAGTCGTGAAATCCCGAAACACCTTGAGACTTGGCCCTAGGTCACAGGAGAGGGGTCATATGGTAGAAGGACAAGGGAAGCGCTAGCAGCCAGCTAGGTGCTTAACTCATGGATCGAAATTTCGAGATCCGAAAGTTCGAGGGAAGGAGGAGTCATGAGACGTGAAGTCCCGACTCGCGAAACCATGAAACAATTGAGACCGTTGAAGCAAGGAGGAAGCAGGGTCGTTGGATCTGTCCATCATAAGAACCG